>CM054814.1:25755502-25879258 GCA_028984105.1 Lavandula angustifolia | reverse complement strand
TCCCCTTCAAACTTTGGTTTGATTTGTAAAGTCGCTAAGGATTATAACTTAGAAGGGTCTGTCCAGCGCACAGATTCCTTGTTGAGGCTTGCTCATATTAATCAACAAGAACTCCTGTTCTGTAGGACCGTGGACGTAGGATCTTGCGTATCCAAACCACGTTAAAAATTACTTGTGTTATTTACTGTTTTATTGCATCGTTCTCAATCTATCTTACAAACTCATACTTTGCATAAACCGTATTGAAAGGAGCACCAGCCAAAACTGATTTGGTTTGCGAAAACACATTTTCAAAAGAGACGAAGTCTATCGGGCCCCACACTTATCCGCACTGAACTCTCCGACTGAGTTCTTAATACTGACAAAAGTCAGTAGGACAAACTCAGTAGTTGAGACACTCTGACCCGCGATCAGAAGGTTACTATTTGGCACTGTTCATCAGTCGCACTCTACAGCTCAGCTGTCCTTCGCGTTTGAGGAAAAACTTGTACTCAGTTGTCTTCACCCCCCCCCCCTCTACACCTGACACTCGTCTCCGGACCAACAATTGGTATCAGGGCAAGGTGTTCTCCTGATCATTTTTTGTGAAAACTACTGGTCTACTCGAACAGATCCTGAAAATGTTTTTGCTGCACAAACATCTCTTCATATATCCTTATGCTCTCATCTATAATGTCTGATATGTCAGGTATACGGATGGTGCCAATGTTCACGGTAGAAAACTACACGGTATGGCACGTGAGAATGGAGGCACACCTTACATCGCTGCAAGACAGCATGACAATGTCCTTGAAACAGGACCCATCATTCCCATGATCGACAGCGTTCAATATGACGCTGTGGGAGGTCTAGGAGCACAGACTGGTGCTAAGGTTGCCAAAGGCAAATCTGCCTTCACTCCAGAAGAGAAGAAGTTGCACAACCTCGACCGAGTAGCGCGGAATGTAATCCTGACAACGTTCAGCGACTCACAACTCGGGAGGGTGCAAGACTGCAAAATGGCAAAAGAGCTTTGGGATGCCCTGGCGGTACTGAGCCAAAGAACCCCGCAGATCAAAGAAAATAAGCTTGAGCTAGAGCTTCAAAAGTTCGACAATTTTGCTATGGAGCCCAATGGAACCATTGACGAGCTTAGCGTCAGATTCAGCAATCAGATCAATTTGATCAACGGGCTGGGGAGAACGTTCACCAACAAAGAGATGAACACCAAGATCTTGAGAGCGCTACCTCGACTGAAGTGGCTTCCTTTTGCTACTTATTTACGTCACTCAGATCTTAATGCTATAACTCCTGATGTTTTCTTTTCAGAGCTAAAGACGGAGGAGTTCGAGCATAGTCTACCCCAAAGATGCGCTAGTGCTCCAGCTGACACTCAAATAGACTATGCTTTCAAAGCAACAGTCAGCACACCAGGAGCCAACCCGGTTTCTATCAGCAAGACAGTAGCTGCCTCAGATGCAAAGTCTTCGGAGACTCCCGCTACTGATCATCTTGCGCTTATGGCTCTCAAATATCAAAGGGACAAGGAGAGAGTAAGAAAGCTAAAGAAATACCACAGAGATTCTCCCTCAGGTAAGAAAGATCGTCATAAAAGGGAAGAATCTAAACCTTCTCCTAATTGCAGGAAGACAGAACCTGCTGTTAGTCCATCCAACAGCTTAACTGGAAAAGGCGGTAGAGTGACTGTGTACTACAACTGCAAGCACGAAGGACATTTCCAGTACGAATGTCCTGAGCTCTCAGCTGCCCAACGAGCAGAACGGCAAGCCAGACGTGAAAAATTTGCCCGAAGAAGGCATGCCTACATTGCCGGAGAGCTATCCGACGACTCAATCGAGGAAGATACTTTTATGTATTCTTCAGAAGACGAAGCTGCATTTATTGCCGTTGAGGTCGGAGAAATAGATCCTGAAACATCGACTGAATACTGTCTGATGGCTGGAGAAGAGGCTGAGGTAAATTTAAAACTTATTATAACCTCCTCTTCACAGAGCACACACAACACGTGCTCAGCTACTGATGAACATCTAGACATGATGCAAGCATACGACGATCTACTAGAGGAGCAAATTCAGTTAAGCAGAGAGTTCAGCAGAACCGTTCAGGAACTGGAACGGGTAAAGGCTGAGAATCAGAGACTTTCTTCTGATTGTCAGGTCTCTACTGATTTAGAGAATCTCGTTGCGAGACTGAAGAAAGAGATTGAATCTCTTATGACTAAGTCTCAGCTTAAAAAAACTTAGCTATCTGTTCCGACTAAAGACAATTCTGAGAAAGATACTGAGATAGCCAAACTCAGTCAGGAGCTCGCACAAGTTGAAAAGGACTATGAATCACTTCGGAAAAGCGATGAGGTTTGGCGAGGACTGATGACTGAACAGTACCTGGGAACTAAGGAGAAGTTGGAAAGCATGCTTAGAGCCCAAAGGCCACCAGCCATGAAAAAAGGACTGGCTATACTCACGAAGCTTCCACCTCTACTTCAAAAGGCTCAGAAATGCTGGTTGATAGGTTCGTCAGAGGAAAAGTTCAGATCACTGAACCTACAACTCAGGCGAAAAACAAACAGAAGATGATTGCACCTCAGCCGAGCAACAAAAAGCAACTGGCCAAGAGTTCTAGCCCCAGAACACCACGATCAAATTCAGGGGGAACTAAGAAGGTCAGGTGGGTAGAGCAGTATGGCGAGCCACTGTATGAGAATCCAGCACAGTTAGGTTCGTACTATTATGAGCCCAGGGTCAGGAGGAGCACAAAACCTCAGAAGAAGAAAATGACTGACAAGGTTCAGAAAAAAAGGTGTCAGAAAATGACTGCCAGGAAGTCAGTATCTCCAGGTACAGTGGAGAAAATGACTGACAAGGTTTAGAAAAAAAAGGTGTTTGAGACTCCTAAGGTCGCCAGACAGATTTGGGTCGTGAAAACATCGACTAACGCTTAAGGACCCAAACTGAACCAAAGGGTACCTAAAAATGTTTCTATTTTGCAGGTGCATAAGGACCCTTGGATCGTGGAAAGCGGCTGCTCGAGACATATGACTTATCAAAAGAGTCTGCTGACCAATTACGTACAAGAAGATGGTCCCAGAATTGAGTTTGGTGACAACTCTAAAGGCTATATAAGGGGATATGGAACACTAAACATTGAGACTACTTCAGTTCCAAGAGTAACATATGTTGAAGGACTTCAACATAATCTCCTTTCGGTCAGTGAATTATGTGATAATCTGAATAGAGTTATCTTTGACGCTGGTTTTTGTGATGTTGTTGACAAATCTACACGGAAAACAGTGTTATCAGGTTCGCGAAAGAAGAACATCTACGTTGCTAACTGGAACACCGCTGAACCTGAGGCTTGCTTACATACTCAGACAAAATCTAGTGATAAAACAGGATGGCTGTGGCACAAGAAGCTTAGTCACCTGAATTTCAAGGCAATGAACAAGTTAGCCAAGAACTCTAGAGTCAGAGGACTGCCCAATGAAGCTTTCATCAAAGAAAAAAATTGTGAAGCATGTTTGACGGGAAAGCAGACAAAGAAAAGCAATCCACCAATTTCGTCTCCTTCTACTGATGGAATCCTTCAACTGCTCCACATGGACTTGTTTGGGCCAGTTTCTCCAATGACCATTAGAGGCAAGAAGTATGCCCTCATCATTATTGACGACTATTCGACATATACGTGGGTCTTCTTCATAGCCAACAAATCTGATGTCAAGACTGAGCTGCCAACACTGCTGAAGAAACTCAGTGTGGAAAAGGACATCAAGATTCAAAGAATTCGCTCAGATAGAGGGACATAATTTCTCAACTCAGTCATTAAAGAATACTGTGATAAGGAGGGGATTCAGCACGAGACTTCAGCAGCTCGCACACCTCAGCAGAACGGTCTTGCTAAACGGAAAAACAGAACACTAAAAGAAGCAGCAACAACGCTCCTAGCAGACTCTGGACTACCCTCAAAGTTCTGGGCTGATGCTATTGACACCGCCTGCTACACTTAGAACCGCTCACTACTTACAATGCAACACATGAAGACATCATACGAACTATGGAAAGGGAGAATTCCTTCTATCTCTCATTTTCATATCTTTGGCTGTCCTTACTTTATCCACAATAACGGGAAGGATCAGTTAAAAGGTCTCTGATAGCAAATCTGATCAAGGAGTGTTCTTAGGATACTCTTGAGTCAGTAAATCCTTCAGGGTCTTTAACTACCGGACCCTTTGCGTGGACGAAAGCCCTCATGTTATTTTTGATGAGTTTGCTATTGAGGACATGAAACCTAAGAAGACAAATCCTGAAGATGTCAGCAGCAAGCTACATGATCTCACATTAAACGACAAAGCTGAGAAGATCCAGCAATGTTGGGATGATGAGTCAGACGAAGAAGAAAATCCAGACCCATCCCGCAAGCACTGTAGCTGACCTGGTTGATTCTACTGAACAGAATCAACATCAGGTAACAATGGTCGATAAGGAAGCCCCAATGGTAACTGAGACCTCTACCGAGAATATAAACTCAGGGGGAACGACTAATGTTCCTAAGCTTAATGCCCCTGAACCTGGAAACTCAGTAGATCCTAACCTTCTTACTGAATTGCTTCAGTCACAAAACAGCACTACTGAAATGCCTAACACTCCTGTTGACTGTACAGAAGTAATATCAGAAGAAGAAGCCAAATTCAGAAGTTCGTGGCTAGATGCCCAGTCTTCTGATTTAATTATTGGAGATCCATCAGCAGCAGTAAAGACAAGATCCAGACTATATGAAGGAGAAAGTGCTCTCTACTCCTGTTTCTTATGTACTGAAGAACCTCAGACGATAGAGGGTGCTCTCAACAATGCTGACTGGACCACTGCCATGCAAGAGGAGCTGAACCAGTTTGTCCGAAACAAAGTTTGGGAGCTCGTTGACAGACCTATACATCAACACGTAATCGGTACTAAGTGGGTCTTCAAGAACAAGCGAGACGAAAACAACGTCATAGTAAGAAACAAGGCTCGACTTGTTACCAAGGGATATTGTCATGCAGAGGGAATAGACTTTGACGAAACATTCGCACCAGTCACCAGATTGGAAGCCATTCGTCTGTTCCTAGCCTATGCAACACATCAAAGATTCAAAGTATATCAAATGGATGTTAAGTCAGCATTTCTGAATGGCGTACTGAAGGAAGAAGTCTACATGGAATAACCGCCTAGCTTTCAGCAGGGACATCAGGTGTATAGACTTCGAAAAGCTCTGTATGAGTTAAAACAAGCTCCCACGGCTTGGTACGATACCCTATCAGACTTTCTTCTTCAGAAAGGTTTTCAGAAGGGGACAGTAGATCGCACTCTGTTCAGCATTAAGTTAGGCAATGACATTCTATTAGTGTAGATCTACGTGGACGACATCATTTTCGGATGCAGGAACGTGACTATATGTCAACCATTCGAGAAAATGATGAAGGAAAAGTTCGAGATGTCCATGATGGGGGAGATGAACTATTTCCTTGGATTTCAAGCGAAGCAATCACCTGAAAGAATATTCATCAACCAAGCCAAGTACACTCGAGACCTCCTGAAAAGATTCGGCTGCGACTCAAGCAGGCCAGTCAAGATCCCCATGAACACGAATTTTAAAATCGATCTAGACAAAGAGGGAACTTCTATTAACTCTACTGATTATAGAGTTATTAATGGTTCTTTATAATATTTAACAGCAAGCAGGCCTGGCATAACTTATGTTGTAGGTGTATGCGCAAGATTTTAGGCGAATCCCAAACGAAGTCATCTAGACTCAACAAAGAAGATTCTGCGATACCTGAAGGGAACACCTGACGCAGGGTTATGGTATCCTGCTGATGATAATCTGATTTTAATTGGTTATTCTGATGCTGATTATGCAGGATACAGGATAGATCGAAAGTCAACTTCTAGAACATGTCAGTTCCTAGGCAGCAAGCTGATATCATGGTTCTCAAAGAAACAACATTCAGTGGTAACGTCCACTACTGAAGCTAGTATATGGCTGCTGGAAGTTGCTGTGCCCAAATCCTTTGGCTTCGACAACAACTGCGAGATTATGGTATTACTCAAGATGCAGTGCCCATCTACTGCGACTCCACCGGTGCAATTGCAATAACTTAGAACCCAGTTCTCCATACGAGATGCAAGCACGTGGACATTCGACACCACTTCATCCGAGACCATGTTGAGAAGAAGGATATTAGGATGGAGAAAATCCATACTGATAACCAAAGGGCAGACATACTGACCAAACCGCTAGGTGAAAACAAATTCAGAGAACTATCAGTCGAGCTAGGTCTACTGGATCCTACTGACTCGAATCAGTAAGAAAATTTAGTACGACAGGTCAGAAGTCAAACTCAGTACATGATTCAGTATGGTGAATCATACAGTACATAGTAAGAGGGAACATGGTACCTTCAGTACCACGAAGATTCTCCTGAGTAATTTCGGTAAACAGCTGATTGTAAAAGTTCAGTTGAAGAGGTTTGCGTATTAGATTCTTAAATTTTCTCAGAAGCATGCTCGCATTTAATAACTCAGTCGTTTGCATTTAGTGGCATGATTTGCATTTATTTCCCGCCATAAATTTTTAAGGATAAAGTCAGTAGAAACCATTTTCATTTAAAATGCCTTATCCTTTAAACTGCCTGCAACACATTTAATGCATGTCTTCTCACCTTACTCTAACTGCGCATATCTTACGTGGGTCTAGTTTAGAGGCGGCTAAGTAATTATTCCGTTTATAAAATCAAATCTGATCCGTTCAAGAAAAGCGTGATTTTATTCTGATCGTCCGATCTTAAAACCATTGACATTCAAATCTTATAAAATCTGTACCTTTTCTCTCTAAACACACTTTACGCCATCTCCGACATAGAGCTTTCGATCATCATCTTAATCTACTGCATACTGTTGATTGCTTATATCTTTCTAAAGCTCTTCGATTACGGTAAATTTCTTATCTATCTGAAATCTGCGTATCTAACTTACTCTATTTTCAAGTGCTAACGCTTTTCTTGCAGATTTCTGATTTAATGGCGCCTGTATCGACCCCTTCAAACATCGAGGAGATCAACCTATCTAGGGTTCAGTTTGAACCCATGATGGCCTTCCATCAAGCGGAGTTTCCCTTCATGGAGCTGATCTTCTCTGCCCTAGAGAAATCGAGTCTGAAGCTTCTTCTGATGAAGCACCCGAAGGCTTACCTACCTAGACATGTGGACGAGTTTTACTATAATCTGCATTCCGTGGAGGATACGGACGCAGAAGTAACCGTCATTGGATATATGAGGGAGGTTGCCCCTCAGAAGTGAGAAGCAAACCACGCCGACCTCAGCATTCTTGAGGCGTTGAGGTTAATATTTGAACTTCCTAATAGCGGGATTTCTCCCATCAGATACAAGGAGAACGAGCTGAACGATTATGTTCGTCGCTTCTGCGGACGCGACGATGTCTCCTTCAAATCCGCCCTACCGAAGAACCAACTCCTGCCGGAGTATAGGGGCCTCACATACATTGTTATTCACATTCTTACGAGCGCCGCCGGTTCCTTCGTTCAACTGTCTAAGCCCAGAGTCCAAATCATGATGGCAATAATAGATGGAGTTCAGGTGAACTGGGCGCAGTTCCTCATGTCTGAGCTGAAGGCTCAGGCTCAAAAGTTTATGACCATAGAGTCTGGAGAGAGAAGACTAATTAATGTGGGCAAACTCCTGTACGGGACGAAGGTGTTCATTCTGATTGAGGACTCCATGACAAGTCACGCGTCCTTTGCCGACATGAAATATTTCGACCGCAAGCTGATCAAATTCAAGACGAAATCAGCGGCCGAAAAATCCATCGGATGTGGAGCTGAGCTCAAAAGGTCATCTACTGATCTGCCTCCACGTGCCGATCAGCCTAAGAAGAAGAAATTATCCAATTCTGGAGCTTCTAAGGCCGCTTCCCCACCACCACCTCAAGAGGAAGAATTGTTGGACGCTGATACTGGCATAGAGGGTGCCACGTTGAAGATAAAGTGCAGCGAGTCAGTACTGAGGAGACACATCAGGAAGAAGCTGATGAACCTACTGTTGAGGTTTCCTCAGTAGAATCATCAACAGTTCAGCTGAACCATCTCCGTGCAGCGGGAGAGGTTGCTGAACAGATCCGTGAGATTGCCCAACATCAGGATCTGGTTGATGTCGCGATAAGGGCAAGGACACATATGCTGCTGCGATTCCTGAACTGGGATATCCTTGCTGATCTCATTCAGCAACATTCTGTGCTCTCTCTATTGGCAAAGGAGCAACACATTCAGTCGGTGATAGGGTTTGGGGAACCCGCCGACATAGCCTCCTTCGAGGACCTCCGTTCTACAGTGCTCTATCTTCTAGAGCTCAGGTCCTCTCCTCCGCTCGCCAGAAGCCCATCGCCGCCTTCTCATCATGATGATGGAGATGATGATCAGGCACCCAAGGATGCAGAAAAGGGAGATTCTGCTGAGGGAAAGACTCCCAGCGAGAAGGGCGAATCACCACCTCCACCTCCGGAATCAGGGTGCCGCCCCTGTTGCTTCGTCGTCTAGAAAGCAACAGCTCCCTGCCTCTGAGCAGAGGATCGGTACCTCCTCCTATCAGATAAAGCTGATAGGTACCGTGTCCCCTAAGTCTGTCAAGCGAGCCATAAGGAAGCAAGGAGACAAGAATCGTCTTCTGGCCAAAGATATCCATCCCAAATGGGCACAATATACGAAGGCTTAGACAGAGAACATTGACGAACTGACTGGCGTAGTCAAGAAAGTCTCAAACGCTCCAACTCTCAATATTCTGGAGATAGTCGAGACTGCGCTAGCAGCTCAGAAGGCGGACATGGTTGCCCAATGTCAGCGGTTGCTCGAAGCCCAGTAGAAGAAATTCTCAAAGCAAGTGTCTGCGAGCTTGGCCACTGTCCAGAAAACCATGGATGAGCAAAACAGGCTGGCCACCTCCAGTGTCCAAACAACCATAGAAACTCAGGCGGCAACCCTGAAGCTCATTCAGAAGGAGATGACAGACTCTCTCGATGCATCACTACTCCAACAACAAAATCAGGCAGAGGCCCAAATCCAACAAATCCGCAAGGATCAGGAGGTCGACTGGGTCCACTACTGTGATGCAGTCAGAGCTTCAACACCACCACAGACATGATCAAATCCGCTATCTACGCACTCCAACTGGAGGTAGCAACAATCAAGACTCTCCTGTCCTCGGCAAATGATGCCAAAAAGGGGGAAGGAAGAGCGAAGGAGGTGTGATGGAGTCAGTTGGGAGGGAACCAATCTAGGGGGAAAGGTCAGTGCAGGCTGGAACGAGTTCGGTCCCCACTCCCTCAGTCTAAATCCCAGTTGTCCAAATTCCATCGGAGGCTCAACCCTCTGAACCTCAGCTGGCCCCGTAGGTCGAAGGATCGGGTGAAGGATCCTCGGCTCAAGCGCACCACAATGAAGATGTGGCCAAATTCGTCGAAGGCTCAGACCATGAAGATGAGCCCCTGCCAACTCAAAGGCCCGGGAAGGATAAAGCTACTGAAAGTACTCCTCCTCCTTCCCCGTCGCCCAAATTCAAATTAAGAGAAGAGCAGGAGAAACATGACAAGAGGGTGGCTCAGCAGCTATTGCGGCGGCGACAATTGTCGCCGGATTTGGGCAGCACAGACGTGTGGGTCATGCCTAGGGGCGGTTGGAGATGATGAATATGGAGGAGCCGGGCTGTGGAGGCCGCGGCAGCCGTGCGTTTGTTCCTGGAATCACGGCCACGCGTGCAGGCGCTGATTCGCGCCGCTGTAGGCGGCGGCGCGAGGCGAGACCAGCTCGGTAGAGGCCGAGGCTGCGGCGGCGACCTCTGGACAGCGGCGGAAGGGGGGCGACAGCGCGCGCTGGTGCGACACGTAACCACGCACTTCAGCACCGCTGCGCGTGCGGCGTGGCAGCCGGTTCCTAGCTCGTCGTCGTCCGACGCATCCCTGTGTGCCAGCGGCCGGCCGGGAACCGGCCTGGAACATCAGCGGCGGCAGTTTTAAGAAGAAGATGATGACGTGGCGCACCACGTCAGCCCTAGCTGCCACGTGGCAGACCCCCTGATGACGTGGCGATGCAGTTTTCGATTCAGTTTTCAAATTCGAAGATTTTGAAGGTCGAAGAGCTGTATTATGATCGGGCTATGTAATAGTTAGGAATTACGTATTTTAAAGCCGATAACGACGTTTTAAATTTCCTTTTTGCGCATTTATTTATTATTATGCTTTAGCATGCGATTATGTGATTAATTGCGCTTAGAAAGGCATGTAAATAGGATTTACGTCGTATTAAAGCATGTTTTATTTTTCGCGAGCACGTTTTATTATGTGCGCTTAGAAATTGCATGCTTTAGAAATTATGTGGATATGCATGATTCAAAACGAACCTTTTGAAGAAAAAGACTAAGCAAATAACAAATTAAATATTTAATTGGATTCCATTTAAATTGGAAATTAAATATTTAACCGGACCTCCATTAATTGGACCCTACACAAAAGTGGAACAGTTATATAAGTAAACGTCCACCTGAGTGACTTGCTTGTATTTTTGAACCACGAGTTTTGTGAGATGGGTTTTCTAAAGTAATATTTAATTATTATTGAGTAGTGGGAGCGAAGCCGTAAACGTCCACCTGAGTTGCTTGCGTACCTAGTAAACACGAGTACTCTAGCAGATAATAATTAAATAAGATGGCCATTTAAATCAAATTGAAAGCGGTATGGTTCACGTAAGTATGCCAATTTTGAGAATTTGATGTTAATTCGGTCAAATTAATGGTCAAAGTTTAGATGTCACCGCGGGTACAACTTCCTGAGAAGTCCCTTCCCGCATTTTATTATTAATAGTGACGTGGTCCAGAGATATCGGATTATTAATTCCATTCGTCTTAAGAGCCTAGGCGTGGATTAGAAATAAAGAGCTAGGTATATAGCTTGGTCTAGGGGTACACGAGTAAACGTCCACCTGCGTGGCTTGCAAGTGTGATCTCTAGGGTTATTCGAGTATTTAACATCATTGGTTTTAAAAAAGGTTACAATGATGGTTAATTACGAATTATGTACAAATATAACTTTCATACATGCTTCTATATTATATTTTTCAGATATGTTTGTTCGAATATTTTTCGATTTCCTAAACAGTCTCACCAACCAAACCCTAACGGGTTTAACAATTTTAAATAATTTCATAGAGTGGAATAGATATCTTACCTCTCCCAATAAAAGCTCTACAAAGGTCCTATGAGAACTTCTGTTTTATGACCGCTATGTCTAAGAACGAGTTTACTATGAGTATATTACTCAAATCTTTGGTAGCGGTCAAAGAGGTTATAGGAAAGGGCAAGAGTGCTAAAGTCTTTAATATCCCTAGTAGTTCAAGGAATCCTCCGAAAGGCGGAAACCATAAAAAGAGAAGAAAGGGTGGTCAATTCAAGAAGAGCAGTGGGAGTAAGAAGATGGTCCTTACCGGCGACATGTTGGGATTTTGTATACTGGAAGCACTTTTTATGCTTGTATACAATGTGTTTTTGTCCTTACCACTGTTTTATTCTCCTATCTGATAAAGATATATATTTGCACATGTTATCATTTATCTTGTATACAAGTTAGATTTGTGTGGTGTGTCGGGTTTCACAGAAGACAACACAAATTGCTTGAACTGATAAGATATAAACAGTTATCACAACTGAGACAACTTAAGGATAAGTTGTCGGTTTAAGCTGCAGTTTAGATAAGAAGTGGCTTGTCTTAGCTGCTTGTCTTTACTGGTACACTTAAGGTGGTGTATTGACGGATCACAGTGAGATGTGTTTTCCTAACTGACCTTAGTGGAAAACCAAGATCTCGGTGACTTAGCTGGTCTTAAGCTTGGTAAGACTTCAGCTGAGTGCATTTGGCTATCTATCACTTTGACCTACTATGGTGAACGTCATCGCGATCGGATCTACGTATCTTGGGTGTTAGTAGTTATTTGTGGCTCAGGCTGGTTGTCTGTATCTTGCATCCGTATCCTAGTAAAATGGGTTGATAATATCCCCTGAGGAACTCGAAAGGATTAGCACACTAAACCCGGTCGGTTGATTAAGTTCAGGTGTGTTAATAAGGTCGAGTGGTACTACTCACGAATATAAGATGTTAATTAATTTAAGCTGTAAGTGAGCTTAATTAATTAACGGATATTTCTATCTTAAATACGGAGATCGATTAAGTCTAAAATACAAGCCCTTGCTCAATTTGGGATAAAGGGGTAAGTCAGCACGTGTTCTCTAGTCGAATGAATCTGTGTTTATTAATTAATTTTGCTATGGGCTGAGCATGGATAATTAATTAATTGGAGGCCCAACTTTATTTCTTGTATTGGATCCCTGATCTGGCCCAATTACTTGCCTAGTAATTTATTGTCTCTCAAAAATCATTATTAATGTATTAATGTATTTTTACATTATTTAATAATGTTATTTATCTGGAATTAATTGGCTGGGCCAATTAATTAATAAATATTAGTAGCCCAGTAAATTAATTAATTATATTATGGGCTTGTTATGTGGAAGCCCATTAGAAATATAATTAAATTAATGGGTTACAAATATATTAATATTATATTGCCTTTTGAAGCATATATATATCAGTATTCTGTTCAGAAACAGATTACACAAAATCATAAAATTACTCACGCACGCGAGTAGAGAGACAGTTGTTTAATTTTCTTTAGTTCTCTGACCACCCAGAGGAAGAAAAAGGCTGGGATACAGATCAGAAGATCTAACACAAGAGCAACAATCAAAGCCGCGACAACATACGAAGGAGGAAGGTATCATTCCTAACCTAAATTATTCCTTCAATTGGTATCAGAGCCTGGTTTAGGCTCTGATTGTTGCTGTTAGTTGTATGATTAGGTTTTATTTCGTCTTTATGGGGCTATTTTCGTGTTTGGGGCGGCCTGCGAGCCACTGTTTTGACCCCGTTGTAATGTTTTTCTCGTGAGAAAATCCACGAGTAGATTATAGGATCTATTTTTTATGTGATTGTACTATTTTTGTACTGTAATTGTTCTGGGAGGCATGAAAAACGAGACGAAGAAGAATCTGATTTTCGCAGCGAAAACCCTAGTTTTCTAGGGTTCCGCCACATCTTGCGGCGAAGATTCATGGCACGTCCGATGTCAGATCGACGATCGGCTTGAACCTCTGCAATCCTCATCTTATGAGCTTTGTGTCGATAGGTCGTAAGGGATCATCCGATCCCGGATGCAATTGAAATTGACGTCTGAAGTAGGCTGCTCGTCATGAATTCGTTCCGGCGAATGGTTTGAAACTCGGGAAATTGAGGAACTAATCTCGGCCGGAATCCGTTACCCGGTGGTCGTGAGTGTTCCAATTAAGTTTCCCCTCTTTCAATTGATCGAATCGCGGCTCGAAAACGAAGAATTCAGGCGGCGAAAGGCGGCGGCGGCGGAGGCGCAATTTATTGTGCAATCCTATCGTTGTGCAGAAATCGTCGGTCGTTTGGCACGGCCTAGACGTCTAGACAACTTCAAGAGGGAGCAGGGACGGTGGCAGAGGGTCGGGGAAGGCCGAGGATGGCACGGCGGCGTGCGTCTGCGGCGCCAGTGCCGCCGCGCAGCGCAGATCACGCCGCCGCGGTTGCCCCGGTGTGCGGCTACCGGGGATCGACTCGCCGTTGTTCGGCGCACCCCTAGGTGCCGGTGGCTGGCACAGAACCGGCCTGCAGCGGCGACGGCGGCTGATGGGTGGAGACGACGCTGACTCACTGTCCACGTGTGCGCCACGTGTCTGCTACGTGGCAGATGATCCTGATGAGGTGGCAGTATAGTTTTCGAAGCAATTTTCGACGCAGTTTCCATATTCGAAGATTTCGAAGATCTGTATTTTGATCGGGCAATGTAATTGTTAGGGATTACATGTTTTAAAGCCCGACAACATTTTTAAATTTCCTATTTGCGTATTTATTTTTAATTATGCTTTAGCATGCAATTATGTGATTAATTGCGTTTAGAAAAGCATGGAAATAGGATTTATGTCATTTTTAAAGCATGTTTTATTTTTCGCGAGCACGTTTTATTATGTACGTTTAGAAATTGCATGCTCTAGGAATTATGTGGAAATGCATGATTCGTAACAAACCTTTTGATTAAAAAGACGAAACAAATTAAATTAAATGTTTAATTAGATTCCATTTGGATATTAAACTCTTAATTTGACCTCCATTAATTGGACTCTACACAAAAGTAGTAAGATTATGTGAGTAAACGTCCACCTGCGTGACTTGCTTGTATCTTTGAGCTACAAGTTTTGTGAGATGGGTTTTCCAAAAGCAATATTTGATTATTATTGAGTAGTGAGAGCGAAGTCGTAAACGTCCACCTGCGTGGCTTGCGTGCCTAGTAAACACGAGTACTCTAGAAGATAATAATTATATAGAATGGCTAATTAGATCAAATTGAATGCGGCATGGTTCGAGTAAGTATGTCAATTTCGAGAATTTGATTCTATTTTGGTCAATTTAATGGTCAATGCTTAGATGTCACCGCAGGTACAATTCACTTCCCTCGAAGTCCCTTCCCGCGTTTTAATAGTGACATGGTCCAGTATATCGAACTATTAATTCCATTCGTCTTAAGAACCTAGACGTGGATTAGAATTAAAGAGCTAGGTAGATAGCTTAGTTTAGGGTTGCGCTAGAAAACGTCCACCTGCGTGGCTTGCTAGTGGAATTCCTAGAGCGGTTCGAGTTTTTTAACATCATTGTTTTTTCAAAAGGTTACAATGATCGTTAATTACGAATTATGTGCCAATATTTTTCCTTACATGCTTTATTTTAAATTATTTTTCAGATATGTCTTTTCAAGCTGTTGTTAATGGTCTTATGAGCCGACCCTTAAAGGGTGTTGACAATTTTAAAGAGTGGAGGAGAAACCTTACACTAATGTTCCAAAATGAGAAGATCTTGTATGTTCTCAGTACCCTTGAACCTGAACTCCCCGAAGAAGAGGCGACTGAGGAGCAGATAAGGGAATCTGAAAAGTGGATAGAGGATAATGACAAGACTCGTTTTGTCATTCTATCCACTATGGTTGATTCTCTTGCTTCACAGTATGAAAACACGCCTCATGCGGGAGTGATATGGGATTCCGTGGCTGAAAATTTCGGTGAGACTGACAGATCTCAGAGATTTCATCTTCTGATGCTAGTTACTACCTGCAAAATGGCTGAAGGTGCATCCGTGCAGGATCATGTTTTACATATGATCGAGCTGCTAGATCGGCTTGCAAAAGTTGGAGGTGTATTGGATTTTGGCATCAAGATAGACGTCATTCTACATTCACTACCTAAGTCATATGAGAATTTCCGCCAAAATGTAGTGATGTCAAGGAAAGACTACACTGTGAATGAACTTTCGAGTGAGTTAATTACTGCAGAAGGAATCATGGGTCAGACTAAAGGTAAAGGAACCCAAATCTTGAACACTACTAGCAGCTCAAGGAACCCTCCTAAGGGTAGATTCCAGAAAAAGAGCAAGAAGGCTACGAATGTCAAGAAGAGTAGTGGGAGCACGAAGTTAGCACCCACTGCAGGGGTTCAAAAACCTAAGGGGAAGTGTTTCAAGTGTGGTAAGGTTGGACATTGGAAGACTGAATGTCCCGACTTCAAGGCAAAACAGAAAGGTACACCCATCGCCTTAGTAACTGAAATTGTGCTTGTTTCCGCATCTACCCATAAATGGGTAGTAGATTCCGGAGCAACTGATCATGTTTGTTACACCTTGCAGGGGTTTCTGCAGAAAAGGGTTCTGGCTAATGGCGAGGTGGGAGTTTCCATGGGCAATGGATCGCGAGTTCCAGCTATTGCCATAGGAGATTTACATTTATCTGTTTTAGACTCTATTTTAGTATTAAGAGATGTTTTATTGGTGCCTGAGTTTAGGAGAAACATTATTTCCGTTTCAAAACTTTTTATTGTGGATGGTTATAAATCTGTTATTTATGATCAAATTTCGATTTCAAAAGGGAAAGATCTTATCTGCAATGGGACTTTAAATAGATCTCTATATACTATTACGTCTAATCCATGTACATCTGTTAATGTTGCTTCCTCATCATTAAATCCTAAGAAGAGGAAAGAATCTTCTAAGGTAAACCAAACTTATCTATGTCACTTAAGACTAGGTCACATCAATCTAAATAGGATCCAAAGGTTGGTGAAATATGGATCATTGCAGTCTCTCCAAGTTGAACCATTTCCAACTTGCGAATCCTGCTTGGAAGGTAAGATGGTGACTACGCCTTTTAAGGCAAAGGGTTATAGAGCCACAAAAGCATTAAGTTTGATACATTCTGACTTGTGTGGACCTATGTCTACACAAGCTCGTGGAGGGTATGAGTACTTCGTCACATTTACTGACGATTACTCGAGGTATGGATATGTTTACCTTCTTCACCACAAGTCGGATTGCTTTGAAACCTTTAAGGAATTCAAGGCAGAAGTGGAGAAGAAGTTAGGTAAAGAAATCAAAACACTACGATCTGATCATGGTGGGGAATACCTGTCCAACGAGTTCAAGGAGTACTTGACAGAATGAGGGATTACATCCCAACTGACAGCACCGGGCACGCCTCAGCAGAATGGTGTGTCAGAGAGAAGGAACCGAACTCTCCTAGAGATGGTTCGGTCCATGAAGAGTTTTGTAACTTTGTCAGTTTCCTTTTGGAGATATGCCCTAGAGACTGCAGCATACTTGCTGAACTGTGTCCCATCTAAGTCAGTTAACACGACCCCAGTCGAGATGTGGAGCGGGCACAAGCCCAGTATGCACCACATAAAGATTTGGGGGTGTCCTGCTTATGTCTTGAATAAACAGGCCGACAAGTTGGATTCACGTTCAGAGGTTATATTGTTCATAGGATATCCGAAGGAAACGAATGGTGGTTATTTTTATGATCCTAAAGAACAGAAGATCATGGTTAGCACCAACGCTCGGTTCTTAGAGGAGGATTATATTAGTAGTCATAAGTCTCGAGTCGAGATCATCCTTGAGGAATTACAAGGTGATCGAGATCTACTCACAGAGCCAATTGTGCAAGATAGAGCTCTACGAGCAACTGCACAATCTATTACCACAACTCCTGACACAGTTCGACGTAGTGGGAGGGTGATATTTACACTTGATCGGTATATGTTCACTGGGGAGACGTTTGATCATCTCCCAGCAGATGAACAAGATACCGTGGATCCCTGGACTTACAACGAAGTAGTGGGAGATGTAGATGCAGATTCTTAGCGAATCGTCATGGACTCAGAATTTAAGTCCATAATTGATATGGATGTATACGAGATCACTGAACTACCTGAGGGCTGCAAGGCTATTGGTAGTAAGTGGGTATACAAGAAAAAGAGAGAGGACCGAATGGAGAGATCATGGCGTTTAAAGCCAGGCTTGTGGCGAAGGGTTTTACCCAGAAAGAAGGTATCGATTACGAAGAAACCTTCTCGCCTGTAGCAATGATCAAGTCCATTCGGATTCTCCTTGCCATAGCAGCTCACATGAACCTAGAGATCTGGCAAATGTATGTCAAAACCGCATTCCTAAACGGTCACCTTAAGAAAAGGTAGGGACATATACATGAAACAGCCAGATGGTTATGTGAAGGAGGGCGAAGAGCATCTAGTTTGAAAACTTAAGAAGTCTATTCATGGACTTAAGCAAGCTTTCCGGTTATGGCACTAGCATTTTCGACGAGGTAGTCAAATCCTATGGATTTGTATCCTATCCTAAAGAGGTGTGTGTACCGTATTTGTGTTAACGGATCAGTGGTGTTTCTTGCATTTTACGTAGATGACATCCTTCTCATTGGCAACAATGTTGAAGTGTTATCAGACGTAAAGACGTGGTTATCCGAGTAGTTTCAAATGAGGGACTTAGGTGAAGTTGCTTACATCCTTGGGATCAAGGTTATCCGAGATCGCCAGAAAATGATGTTAAGCTTGCACAAGCATCCTATATTGACACTGTTATTGCTCGTTTTAGCATGAAAATATCCAAGAGAGGTTCAGTACCTTTCAGACATGGCTTTTTTGTATCCAAGAATTAGTGCCCTAAAATGCTTGTAGAGATAGAATGTATGAGGCTAGTACCATATGCTTACGTTGTCGGTAGCCTCATGTATGCGATGCTTTGTACGAGAGCAGATATCTCATATGTTGTAGGCATGGTCTCAAGATATCAGTCTAACCCTGGAAAGGAACACTGGATTGCGGTCAAGCATATTCTCAAGTATCTTAAACAGACTAGAGATTATAGGCTTGTTTACCAGTCAGACAGTCTAGTGTCTTTGGGTTATACAGAATCGGATTTCCTGGCTGACAGAGATGAGAAGAAGTCTACCTCGGGTTATGTGTTTACCTTGGGAGGTGGAGCCATTTCATGGAGGAGTGCAAAGCAAAAATGCATTGCGGACTCAACCATGGAAGCAGAGTATGTGGCTACTTCAAAGCTTCGAAAGAGGCAGTTTGGCTCAAGAATTTCCTCTTGGATCTTGATTTTGTTTAGAATTTGCTTAAGGCGCTCACGATTTATTGAGATAATGCAGGTGCAGTGAAAAATTATATGGAACCTAGATCTCACAAGGCATCTAAACACATAGACATGAAGTACCACATTATACGAGTATTTGTAAATCGAGGTGACGCGGTGATTGACAAAATTTGGAACTGATGTCAACCTAGCTAATCCTTTCACAAAGAGCTTACCACTCTCGGCTTATGAGAAGCATGTTTGTGGCTTCGGAGTGGTAGAGATGCCCCACTTAGGACTACAGAAACTTTTGTATAAGTGGGAGAAGATGCAGTGATGGATAGGATAGATAGCTGAGAGATAGTTGAGTACTAGTTTGTACCTAGAACTGACACATTTTATACTAAAAGTTTGCTTTAGTATAAGTGGGAGAATTGTTGGGATTTTGTATACTGGAAGCACTTTTTATGCTTGTAAACAATGTGTTTTTGTCCTTACCACTATTTTATTCTCCTATCTGATAATTATATATATTTGCACATGTTATCCTTTATCTTGTATAAAAGTTAGATTTGTGTGGTGTGTCGGGTATCACAGAAGACAACCCAAATTGGTTGAACTGATAAAATATAAACAGTTATGACAGCTGAGACAACTTAAGGATAACTTATCGGTTTAAGCTGCAGTTTAGATAAGAAGTGGCTTGTCTTAGCTGCTTGTCTTTAGTGGTACACTGAAGGTGGTGTATTGATGGATCACAGTGAGATGTGTTCTCCTAACTGACCTTAGTGAAGAACCAAGATCTCGGTGACTTAGTTGGTCTTAAGCTTGGTAAGACTTCATCTGAGTGCATTTGGCTATCTATCACTTTGACCTACTATGGTGAACGTCATCGCGACCGGATCTACCTATCTTGGGTGTTATTAGTCATTTGTGGCTCAGACTGGTTGTCTGTAACTTGCAACCGTATCCTAGTAAAATGAGTTGATAATATCCCCTGAGGAACTTGAAAGGATTAGCACAGTAAACCCGACCGGTTGATTAAGTTTAGGTGTGTTAATAAGGTCGAGTGGTACTACTCAGGAATATAAGATGTTAATTAATTTAAGCTGTCAGTGAGCTTAATTAATTAACAGATATTTCTATCTTAAATACGGAGATCGATTAAGTCTAAAATCTCCGTAGATAGGGCCATTTGTTATCAAGTCAGTTCGGCCAAGTGGAGTGGTGTCACTAGGCATGAGGGACAACCTCTCCAACATTTGGAGTTCTAGCGCAAGTTTATTTGCTTTGATCTTCTGAGTCCCCCGACTCAGTAGCGCTAAAGCATCCCAGAGTTCCTTCGCGGACTTGCAGTCTTGAACTCTCCCGAGATAGGAATCATTCAGGGTGGTCAGTATGGCGTTTCTGGCGACGCGGTCTAAGTTGTGAAGCTTCTTCTCCTCTAAGGTGAAGAGACTTCTGTCCTTGGGAATCTTCTTCCCGGTCACCATTCCACCTCCATCTGCTGGATCCTGAGCTACGACGCTATCGATCATGGGAACGATAGGTCCGTCCTCTAGAACCTCTGTCATGCTGTCGTGGAGAGAGGTCAGATGAGCTTCCATTCTGACTCGCCATACACCATAGTTCTCTACTGAGAACATGGGAACCATCCTTATCCCTGATATATCAGACATGATGAATAATGATGTGAATTAAGAATGATATGCAGTGAAAACGTTTTCCGGGTCCGTTCAAGTAGACCAGTTTCAGAATAACAAGAGTCTTATAGAACTCCTGCTCTGATACCAATTGTTGGTCCCGAGAGCACAATCAGGTGTACAGGGGGGTGAATACACCTGAAAATCGATTTTCTCAACTTAAACACGAACATTCCTTTTTCAGGATGATGTCGTACTGAACAGGTTCAGCAGACCATATAAGCTATTCTGAATCGTGTTGGCAGAGTGACTGACTCTACTGAGACCTGCTAGCTGACTGAGAGTCAGAATTCAGTATCTTGCAGATAGAGTTCAGTGGTGCGGAATAGTGTAGGCCGAATTCAGTTGAGTTAGGAAAACGTTTTTATTAAAATAGTTTCAGTTGATTGGTGCAGTCTGTTAAGTTTGCTGAAACTCAGTTGAATGATTTAAAGAAGGTTTTCAGTATGAATAGTAAATCAATGCAACACTGGTCTTGAGATTTAAACTGAGCAAGTCTCAGTTTACACGGTTATCAAACAGAGTGTTTGAAAAACTCTCCAACTATGAAGGAGTCCTTTACAATAAGGATTAGTTCAAAGGTGAACTCCTTCGTTTAAGCTATGGATATATTCTATTGAGCTTAGGTTAGAGGGATAGGGAACAAGGAAGTGGCTTCTAGAACGACGAACAACTGAATATAGCTTTGGGTTCGTGTATCGTTGTTTGGATACTAGAGGCTGTGTTAATCAGTTCTGCTTGGTTCCCTAAGAGCTGGAATGAAGTCTTTCGCCGCACACAGATTATTTGAACTTCTTGCGGAAGACTTAAGCTTTTTGAATTTTGCTCGTATGAATGCCCGGTATGTTCTCTCGGGTTCTTCCCGTGAGCTTTAAATTTCGATTTATCCCTCTATTTATAGAGAAGAGATTAGGATAGATCCGTTGGAGATGACGATCCATTGTCTCTCTCTTTTGGGTAGCTAACGGCTCTTTTGAAGTTTCGTGTCAGTGTCCTTTCCCTCCTTTTCTGGAAAGTTGTTGACTTTCAGCTTTAGTAGATAGAGGATACGTGGCTGCTTGTCATTGGCCGAGGTTCAGAAAGTGGTTGAGACTGAACAGACTTCAAGGAGATCTGAAGCTGACTTCTCTCTTCCTCGTATTGACTCTGTTGAAAAGTGACTTCAAAGATTCGACGCCGAGGACTGTCGGCCGTTGCCGAGTCGATCTCCGATTCGGCAGCATGCTCCCCGCCGAGTCGGCTCTATCGAAGATCAGCTCGAGTACGGTGAACTACTCCCGGTGAGTTCGGGCCCACCGACTTCTTTCGCATATCGCTCCCGCCGAGTCCAAGATTATTGAGTCTTCTACTTCTGGTGCTGAGGTGGATAATCTACTGAGTGCCTGAACCAGAGCAGATGGTCTGCTGAGTCTGAAATCTCAGAGACAAAACAACTTACAACGTAATGGTTCACCAATCAGAATAGGGTTTTGGGATCTTCAAATCTTCACAAATTCATTCAGAGCACAAGGCTACTGACTGTATGACGGCATAGAAGAGTGAATCATTTCCCACTGTTTATCGACACTGTTGAGGATAGAATCATCACCCAACTGGTTATAAAGACACAGAAGTATTAAGTTTGATACATTCGGACTTGTGTGGGTCTATGTCTACACAAGCTCGTGGAGGGTATGAGTACTTCATCACATTTACTGACGATTACTCGAGGTATGGATATGTTTACCTTCTTCACCACAAGTTGGATTGCTTTGAAACCTTTAAGGAATTCAAGGCAGAAGTGGAGAAGAAGCTAGGTAAAGAAATCAAAACACTACGATCTGATCGTGGTAGGGAATACTTATTCAACGAGTTCAAGGACTACTTGAAAGAATGTGGGATTACATCCCAAATGACAGCACCGGGCACGCCTTAGCAAAATGGTGTGTCAGAGAGAAGGAACCGAAGTCTCTTAGATATGGTTCGGTCGATGATGAGTTATGCAATATTGCCAGTTTCCTTTTGGGGATATACCCTAGAGACTGCAGCATACTTGCTGAACCGTGTGCCTTCCAATTCGGTACAAAAGATCCCTTTCAAGTTGTGGAGCGGGCACAAACCCAATATGCACCGCTTAAGGATTTGGGGTTATCCTGCTTGTGTGCTAAATAGGCAGGTCGACAAATTGGAATCACGTTCAGAAGTAATGTTGTTCATAGGGTACCCGAAGGAAACGAAGGGTGTATACTTTTATGATCTTAAAGAACAGAAGATTGTTGTTAGCCCTAACGATCGGTTCTTAGAAGAGGATTACATTAGTAACCATAAATCTCGAGTCGACATCATCCTTGAGGAATTACAAGGTGGTCAAGTTACACTAGAACAACCAGTTGTACATGATAGTACTCTATGAGTAACTGCACAATCTGTTAACACAACGCCTGACACTGTTCGACGTAGTGGGAGGGTGATATTTACACCTGATCGGTATATGTTCATTGGGGAGACGTTTGATCATCTCCCAGCAGATGAACAAGATACCGTGGATCCCTCGACTTACAACGAAGCAGTGGGAGATGTAGATGCAGATTCCTAGCGAATTGTCATGGACTCAGAATTTAAGTCCATAATTGATATGGATGTATACGAGATCACTGAACTACCTGAGGGCTGCAAGGCTATTTGTAGTAAGTGGGTATACAAGAAAAAGAGAGAGGACCGAATGGAGAGATCATGGCGTTTAAGGCCAGGCTAGTGGCGAAGGGTTTTACAAAAAAAGAAGGTATCGATTACGAAGAGACCTTCTTACCTGTAGCAATGATCAAGTCCATTCGGATTCTCCTTGCCATAGCAGCTCACATAAACCTAGAGATCTGGCAAATGTATGTCAAAACCGCATTCCTAAACGTTCACCTTGAAAAAAAGGTAGGGACATCTACATGAAATAGACAGATGGTTATGTGAAGGAGGGCGAAGAGCATCTAGTTTAGAAGCTTAAGAAGTCTATTCATGGAATTAAGCAAGCTTTCCGGTCATGGCACCAGCGTTTTCGACGAGGTAGTCAAATCTTATGGATTTGTGTCCTGTGCTAACGAGGTGTGTGTACCGTATTTATGTTAACGGAACAGTGGTGTTTCTTGCATTTTACGTAGATGACATCCTTCTCATTGGCAACAATGTTGAAGTGTTATCAGACATAAAGACGTGGTTATCCGAGCAGTTTCAAATGAAGGACTTAGGTGAAGCTGCTTACATCCTTGGGATCAAGGTTATCCGAGATCGCCAGAAAAGGATGTTAAGCTTGTCACAAGTGTCCTACATTGACATTGTTATTGCTCGTTTTAGCATGCAAAAAGCCAAGAGAGGTTTAGTACCTTTCAGACATGGCATTTTTCTGTCCAAGAATCAGTGCCCTAAAACGCCTGAAGAGATAGAAGAAGTAAACCTCGGGTTATGTGTTTACCTTGGGAGGTGGAGCCATTTCATGGAGGAGTGCAAAGCAGAAATGCATTGCGGACTCAACCATCGAAGCAGAGTCTGTGGCTGCTTCAGAAGCTTCTAAAGAGGGAGTTTGGCGCAAGAATTTCCTCTTGGATCTTGATATTGTTCAGAATTTGCCTAAGGCGATCATGATTCATTGTGATAATGCGGGTGCAGTGACAAATTCTAAGAAACCTAGATCTCACAAGACGTCTAAACACATAGACAGGAAGTACCACATTATACGAGTATTCATAAATCGAGGTGACGTGATAATTGATAAAATTGGAACTGAAGTCAACCTAGCTAATCCTTTCATAAAGAGCTTATCACTCCTGGCTTACGAGAAGCATGTTCGTAGCTTAGGAGTGGTAGAGATGCCCCCCACTTAGGACTACAGAAACTTTTGTATAAGTCGGAGAAGATGCAGTGATAGATAGGATAGATAGTTGAGAGATAGTTGAGTACTAGTTTGTACTTAGAACTGACACATTGTATACTAAAAGTTTACTTTAGTATAAGTGGGAAAATTGTTGGGATTTTGTATACTAGAAGCAAATTTTATGCTTGTACACAATGTGTTTTGTCCCTACCACTATTTTATTCTCCTATCTGATAATTATATATATTTGCACATGTTATCCTTTATCTTGTATAAAAGTTAGATTTGTGTGGTGTGTCAGGTATCACAGAAGACAACCCAAATTGGTTGAACTGATAAAATATAAACAGTTATGACAGCTGAGACAACTTAAGGATAACTTATCGGTTTAAGCTGCAGTTTAGATAAGAAGTGGCTTGTCTTAGCTGCTTGTCTTTAGTGGTACACTGAAGGTGGTGTATTGATGGATCACAGTGAGATGTGTTCTCCTAACTGACCTTAGTGAAGAACCAAGATCTCGGTGATTTAGTTGGTCTTAAGCTTGGTAAGACTTCAGCTGAGTGCATTTGGCTATCTATCACTTTGACCTACTATGGTGAACGTCATCGCGACTGGATCAACGTATCTCGGGTGTTAGTAGTTATTTGTGGCTCAGGCTGGTTGTCTGTATCTTGCAACCGTATCCTAGTAAAATGGGTTGATAATATCCTCTGAGGAACTCGAAAGAATTAGCACACTAAACCTGGCCGGTTGATTAAGTTCAGGTGTGTTAATAAGGTCGAGTAGTACTACTCAAGAATTTAAGATGTTAATTAATTTAAGTTGTCAGTGAGCTTAATTAGTTAACGGATATTTCTATCTTAAATACGGAGATCGATTAAGTCTAAAATACAAGCCCAGTGGATTAATTAATTATATTAATTAATAGATAAATGTAATTTTTTGTCTCTCAGAAATCATTATTAATGTAATTTTTTGTCTCTCAGAAATCATTATTAATGTAATTAATAGTTATTTTTTGTCTCTTAGAAATCATTATTAATAGATTAATGTAATTTTACATTATTTAATAATGTTATTTATCTGGAATTAATTGGCTGGGCCAATTAATTGATAAATATTAGTAGCCCAGTGGATTAATTAATTATATTATGGACTAATTATGTGGAAGCCCATTAGAAATATAATTAAATTAATGGGCTACAAATATATTATAATGGCTTTTGAAGCCTATATATATTAGTATTATGTTCAGAAACAGAACACACACATACACGCCTGCGTGAGTTTGTGGGAGAGACAGAAATCTTATTTTCTCCAGTTGTCTGACCACCCAGAGGGAGAAAAAGGCCGGGACACAGATTAGAAGATCTGACACACGAGCAACAATCAAAGCTGCAACAACATACGAAGGAGGAAGGTATTTATTCCTAACCTAATATTTCCTTCAGAAAAGAGCCTTGAAGAACTACCCGAAAGGTGAACTTAAATCTCTACCTGAATGCAGGAACACACCCAGAAAAGAAGGCAAAAGCTTAACGTGTTACAACTTCAATAAGAAAGGATATTACCAGTATGAATGTCCAGAGCTCTCGACTGCTGAAAGGGCTGAAAGGCAAGCCAGAAGGAACAAATTTATCAGAAAAAGGCAAGCCTATATAGCCGGAGAAGTCTTCGATTGCACGAGCGATGAGGAACTATTCAAGGAATCATCAGATGATGAGGCCGCATTCATGGCAATTGAAGTAGAAGAAGAGACTGAACTATGTCTCATGGCTGAAGAAGAAGCTGAGGTAAATTACAACCCTAACATATGTTCTTCTTCACCTCGCACACATGACACATGCTGTATTGCATATGAACCCTTAGATGTGGTTCTAGCCTATGGAGATCTTCTGGACGAACAAATACAGATGAGCACTCAATTCAGCAAGACACTTCCGGAGATGGAACTCCTGAGAGTTCAAAATCAAAGACTTTCAATAAGTAGTCGGATCTCTACTAAGTCAGAAGGACTTGTCTTGAGACAGAAGGAACAAATCAATTATCTAATAGCTAATTCTCAACTATAAGAATCTCATATCTCAGTTCTAATCAAGGACAACTCTGAGAAAGATACTGAAATTACCAGTCAGAAGGAAAAGCTGACACAGTCCAAAGCTGAGTGTGAAGCTCTAAGAAAAAGTGATGAGGTTTGGAGAACCTTGATGACTGACTAATATCTAGGAGCTAAAGAGAAGCTTGAAGAAATGCTAAGATCACAAAGACCATCCTCCACAAAGGAAGGACTTGGATATACATATGAGGTAACAACTTCAAGACTGAAAAG
Source organism: Lavandula angustifolia (assembly GCA_028984105.1). NCBI lineage: Eukaryota > Viridiplantae > Streptophyta > Magnoliopsida > Lamiales > Lamiaceae > Lavandula > Lavandula angustifolia. The sequence goes on along the minus strand of CM054814.1, from coordinate 25,852,804 downwards.
CTCAGAAAAGTTGGCTGACAGATTTGTCCAAGGGGGAACTCAATTGCCGAACCCATAACCCCTCAGACAAAGAATAAGTAGAAGATGAAAGTACCTCAGCCTAGCTATCAGAAGATGACCAAATGTTCAAGCCCAGATGATGAGTCGATTTCGTACCTAATTATTTCTGTCCGAAAAGTCTCTTAACTGTGCAGGCGAGACGCTTTTGTTGGCAGTTATGCAGGAAAATAGGTTGATTTGGCACGACACGTGGAAATGATGTGGCAACGAGTTTCCAGCTGTAATGGCGAGATTTTGAGCAGATTTGGCCAAGAAAAGAAAGAAGGAAAGAAGAAGAAAAGAAAGGAAAGAAGATAAGGAAGGAAAGGAGATAAATAAGGAAGGATGAGATATTACCATATCTCATATATCATTTCCTTATCCACAAAGGAACCCTAGTTGTGATCTAATTCCTAGGAGCACTATAAAAGCATGAGGGAGGCACGAAATTCAGCAACCTTTACGACCACCTTCTCGAGCTCTAAACCTCCCATAACCACACACATCAATTCTTCTTCGATCCATTCATTCCCAAAGCCGCCGCCGACCGAAGCCGCACCATTGCCATCGCCGATTTCCACCACCGTCGAGGAGAAGAACACCAACTACCTTTCCATTTACTTCATGCAGTCGTTTAGTTCGAATAGATGAAACAAACACTTTCGTATTTCAGATTTTAATGTTCGAATTTTAGTTTAGATCGTTGCTTCAATTTCTGTTCGTTTTGAGAGATCGAAGACTATCGGTACTCTTGATCCTATTTCAATTCTTGTTTTAATTTAGTTTGTGTTTAGCTTTAATTCAGTTCGTGTTTTGTTCTCTTTTTTAGTTCGTATCTTTATTTTATTTTCAGTTTTCGTGCATGTTAGGGTTAGGGTTACGAATGATGTATGTTTGTTTTGCAAAGTGTCTTATCTGTGCAGTCAGGACAGTTTCATGAGTAGCTAAACTTTTAGTGGTCCGACAGGATGTAAAACGCACACGTGAACAGTACATGAGGCTTAGGTTCTAATAATTAATTGAAGGCTTTTGGGTTAATTCTGGTTTATTTAATCTGACTAGTAATTTAGGATTGGCCACCCTAAGTTGCAAAGTTTGTAGCTAACTTAGTACTTCCATCGTTTCTCGTGGAACAAGGCTAGGTAAGTAGCAAAGTTATTCATTAGAATAATTGGATTAAACCGGTAGGAGACTATTAGATGCCCAACATACGAGTAGGCTCCTATACTAGGCTCCCTTAGTTCGATAAAGCTGTTTAGCTATTAAATCTATTGATTGCCCAACAACGTAGGTTGTAGCTAAATTAGGGAAGTAGCCGTTTCGATGCCCAACATGGCGGTTACCGACTAAGTAAGTGGGAGTGAGGATTAAGCAGTTTAAGTTACGGTAATCTATAACTAGTTGATTCTTAAGATTAATTCATTTTATGTGCTGATGATTAGAATTACGTGTGTGTGAATATTCTGCTGGACCCATCTCTTAACTGCCTAGTTAAAACAGTTTTATTCAGTTATTAGTTTTTACTTTCTTTCAGTTTTTACATGTTCTTAGTTTAGATAAAAACTCAAAACTTGCGTGGTTGCTAACCAAACTCAAGATAAGTAGAAAATTAATGTGTCTAGTCCTCCGTTCCCTGTGTTCCATACCCTGTGAACTATACTGATATAATTCTCAAGTTTTGCAGGATTATTTGGTGCAATACAACGATCACCAAATTGGCGCCGTTGCCGGGGAATGGTGTTATCTATTTTTATTGCTTTTCTACTAATCTTTTTGTTCTTTTAAGCATTGCATGAGCAGGTCTTCCAACCCTAACCTCATACTTGATCCAGAGGTCGAGAAAACAGCAAAGAGGAATAGGAAGAGGACAAAGCTGCAAAAGCAACAGATTCTGTCCGAGGCAGGAAACGTCTTAACTGCCCAGTCAAGAGACAGAACCAACGCCGTTGATCAGAACAGCGTGTCAGAAACAGAGATTGTCGTGTTCAACAAAACAAGGCAGAATACTCCATTAAAAAGTTCAGAATCAGAGGGAGAGATGGAAGACGCAGCCAATCCACCTTTGCGCATGAATGCCGGATCACTTGACATGGGAGCTGACTTACCCGGTCCAATCCAAATCACAACTACCGAACAAATAGATGTCAAGCTGAACATGGTCGCAGCAATACCCAAATTCTACGGGAGGACGAACGAGAACCCAAATTCCTTTTTGGCGTTGTTCAACCAAGTCTGCAACCTGCACAGGCAAGGCTATCTGGATGCATTCAAGCTCAAGGCTTTTCCATTCACACTGCAAGATGGAGCACAAGCTTGGTTCTCAAGTTTTAAGCCAAACACGATCACGACGTGGGCCAAATGCGTACGGTTTTCTTGAAGAAGTATTTTCCGCAATCAAAGACGAATGCACTTAAGAAGCAGATTTCCGGGATCACACAAGAAATCGATGAATCTTTCGGCACATATTGGGAGAGATTCAGGTGACTTGTGGATAGTTGTCCTAACCATGGCTACTCGGACGTAGAGCTTTTACAAATCTTCTATCAAGGTATCATCGACGAAGCAAAAGTCATGGTCGATATTGGCTTAAGAGGGAATTTCCACACAAGTCTTTATGAAGATGCAAGAAATAGTATTGAAGGACTTGCGGAATCCACCTCACAATACAAGGGGCCGAGAACAACAAGAAGAGCCGTCAATTGGTCTCATTCCGACTACATAGACGAAATCAATACTAAGGTGGAAGCAAAATTCAGCCAATTGGAAGACAAGCTGGACTTACTGCTTAAGCATAACACTTCTGCTTCAAGTCAATCGATTGCCGATCATGTATGTGGAGCATGCGGTCAGAAAGGGCATACCTCACTTCAATATCCGGGAGAAGAAATGAATGCGGCTAGAAATGGGAGTGGACAACATGGGGTTCATCCGAACCTCCGTTGGAAGCAACCGGAGGAGCATTTTCAGCCGAGGAATACGCCTCAATCACAATTTCAGCAATCATACCAGCAGCAACAAGGCTATCAGCAGCCGTACCAACCTCCTAATCAGAATAGCTATCAGCAGGCGTATAGACCCCCACATCAAAGATAGTTTCAGCAGCAGAGTGTCCCGCCTGCCCAGTCAGAGCAGCAGAGCCCTTTAGAAAAGCTTTTGGCCGAAATGGTTTCTTCGCAGAAGGACACCACTGCATTTCAACAACAAATGCAGAAGGAAATGATTAATACCCAACGGGAGATGAATCAAACGAAGAAAGAGCAACAAATGACTAGTGATAATTTGACCAAACAGATGACTAAGCTGAATTCTACAATGCAAGAGATGAAGAATTCTCAAGGACAACTTCCAGCTCAGACTCAGCCTAATCCGAATGCCGTGGCTAATGTAAGTCAGATAAGTATGTGTGGTACAAAGGAAACTTATGGAGAGAAGGGTTCCCGACTGCACAAGCAAGTGGAATTTCCAGAAAGTCAAGTACAACAACTCATCCACCGCTATGACAATTTGTACCAAACACCTACAAATGGTACAAACTGTATTAAACAACCGTCTCAAACATACAAGCCTCCGCACTATCGAATATATCAGCAGCAAGGTCCATCGCCTGGCCAGGCAGACCAGGGATCTTCTTCGTTTGAAGAATTGATACGCGAAATGATTGCTTCTCAAAAGGAATCAATTACATATCAGAGGCAGATGGAGAAGGAGATAATTTCAAATCAAAATGAGATCCAAGCCATGAAGGAAGAGATGCAACAATCGAAGATGGACCAACAAGTTACCTTGGAAACTCTGTCCGAGCAAGTGTCCAGACTAGCCAGTTCACTTCAAGATCTGACGGGAGGTCAAGGGCGTTTACCTTCACAAGCTCAAACACAGCCCAATCCGAGTGCCCAAAACTGCAACCAAATTACACTGCTTGGAGGAAAAGGATTGTCTGGCCCAACTATACAGGCAAGATACCCAGAGAAGTCAGCAACGACGAGGAAGGCTGCAGATCAGCCCATACCACTAGAAAGCTTAAAGAAGCAGTATGCTGAAGATCCAGAACAAGAACGGGACGAGGAGGACGTCCTGACTGGCCAGTCAGAGCTTGAAAATCTGATTCCTCCACCATTCCCCGAAGCTTTGAAAAGGAAAAAGATGCCGAACAAGGAGTTCATGGACTACCTTAAGCTGTTCGAGAAATTGGAGATTAATATTCCTTTCCTTGAAGCCGTCAAAATTCCTAAGTTCGGGAAGTTAGTAAAGGACGTTATTACTGGAAAAGTCCCGAAGTCCGGGAAAGTTGTGATGGACCACTCCATATCAGCAATTATTCAAAGGATGCTACCCGCTAAGTGTGCTGACCCAGGTATGTTTACACTACCTTGTCTGATGGGTAGTGTTATGATTGAGCAAGCTATGTGCAATTTAGGAGCGTCCATTAATGTTATGCCATTGTCCGTCTATAATCAATTAACTGGAGCTGAATTAGTGCCCACTAAACTGATAATTCAATTAGCGGATAGGTCATGCATTGCCCCGGTAGGTTTACTTGAAAACATCTTGGTCAGAATTAACAACTTTGTCTATCCAGCAGATTTCTATGTCATAGACACAAATGATAGGAAAGTTGAGGGTACTGCGGGTGTTTTATTGGGTAGACCGTTCTTAAAAACTGTGAAGGCCATAACCAATGTAGATGAGGGATCTATAAGTGTTGCATACCATAATGAAATTTATGATTATCACATTGCTAAAGCACTTAAGAGGTCGTTTGATCATGAAAATGAAAATGCTTTATCTACTGAGTCTATTGAAAGCTTTGTCCAAGAATATCTTGAGACGTATGTGATGTAGGATAAGATGGAGGTCACCTTGACTCAAGGGCTGACCGAATCATATCTCGAGGATATGAGGGACGAGGAGATCAAAGGAAGCATCTTGGCCTTATACGCAACTCCAGAATTGGCAACTGTCAACAGTGTGTCTCAGCTGCCCAGTCAAGACGACTCTGTACCAGAATGGCTGAAAATCGTGGAAGTAAAACCCCAACATGAAAGAGACAAGAGAAGGGCAGCAAGGGAGCAGACTACCATCGTCTTGCAAGGGGATAGACCATCAAGCAAGTGTGAGGAAAAATTTCGGAAGAAGGCCTATGAAGATTTCGAGTGGTATAAAGACCGTGGGAAGAGATTGAAGCAGGTGATCAAGGTAGTGGATGAGACTCCACTGTTCATGTCGTCAACCAATTGACTCTTTATGAGGAGGTCTAGCCGAAGACTCTAAAGAGAGGCGCCGGGAGGTAACCCGTATTTTTTCCGTTTTTCTTTGATTTCGTATTTTTAGTTCGATTTTATGCTTGGTGTTGTTTCTTTTCTTTTTCAGATTTTGGCTAAGCATGGAATTGGGATTTAAGTGTAAGGAGATGGTTTTTGGAGGAGCAAAAATGAAGAGAAGAGAAATTTGGGCCTTAATTGCAAATTTCGCAACTTCTGAGGACCCAATTGAGTGACGGAAATTTTCCGAGGGATTTAATTGTATTAATGGACAAATTCTGGGCCAATTGAAGTTGAGGAAAAGACTCTACGGATGATCTGGATTCTCTTGGACGCAGAGCAGATCGCCTCCGCCGCATAGTTATGAGCAGACTGCTTCGCCTGCCCAGGCGAGGCGACCGGTGACTTTTCTTCCCCAATTTTATTTTTTCGTTTTTTTGTGTTTGTGTTTTTGTTTTATGTTTTTGAGTTTGTTCTTGTGTAAGGAGGGGGGTGTTTCTTTTTGTCTTTTGTCTTTAGTTTTAGTTTGTTCTCACACTTGGTAGGGACCAAGTGTAAGGAGGGTGTTTATGTTTATTTTGTCATGCCTTCTCTCTTTGTTTTGTCTTTTCTCTCTTGCTCGAGGGCGAACAAGGTCTAAGTGTAAGGAGGGGGGTATTTTGTGTCGAAGCATGCAAAAATTTTTGAATTTTGAAGTGCCGTTTTCTATGATCAAGCTTGTCTTATTTGTGCTTTTATTTTCAATATGCTTGCTTGTGGACTTTGTGAAGAGTAGATCTAGGCACGTATATGCATGTAATTTGGGATGACGAAAAATAACCTTTGTTGGGTCGAAATATTATAACCACTCACTTAAATAAGATTTGAGCCTTAAAGTAGGACACTTCCTACTATTCCTTTGAGAGTGTTTATCCACAAAGTCACAATATGTTTGAGTCACTTGTGATAAATGATAGGAGGCACCAGGGATTTTTAGCCACACGGCCGCGACAAAAGTATTTCCGACCCTACATTATCCCATAGTGAACCAATTTGAGCCTTGACCGTTTCTTTGATTTGAGTTAGCAAAATTTTAGCCAAGGCCTTTTTAAACTTTCACTTGACCCATGTTATTGCATGTTTTACGAACTCTCTTGTGCATGAATATAAAATCTGAAGTGTATTACATATGTCTCCTACCTGCCAAGTCTAGATATGCTGCAAAAAACAGATTAGATAAAAAGTATAAGTGTAAAAACTGCTCTATATAAGCAGAATTCATAGTGTCCTGTCTGTACAGTTGAGACAGTTTGTGCCCAGCTGCTAAAAAAAGTATATGCCACGAAAATACTCTCAAAAATATAAAAAAAAAGAGAGAGAAAAAAAAAGAAAAAAAAATCTGAATTTGAAAAGTGGCAAAAAAGAAAGAGTATGGGTGCATAGCATTGATGTTGTAGCATTGAAGTAAATTTTCTAAGTGGTGGGAGTTTGACTGACTTGACTGCACAGGTGAGAGAGTATTATATGCATAACATTGATTCTGAATTTTAATGGAGCTTAGTACCCCTAGGACCCTTACCGACATCAATTTGTCTATGTCCTAAGCCCCATTACAACCGAATGGGAAAGACCTCCTTGATATTGCTATTGTGATGATCTCTTATCGTGATTGCGTGGATTGTTTTCCTTTGAGTGGCTTGAACCGGACCAAGATTAGTTGAGTGTAGAGTGAAACTTGAGGAGATGCACATTGTTTAGATTTTGACCAAGTTGATATATGTGTGCTTAGTTTCAAAATTTGCATTGTCTACTTGTTGGTTGAGATCATGATTGCATGGTTTGACATTGCTTGGCTAGTGAATTGGTGCGGAGATTTTTGAATTGATTGGTATGGCTTCTTATCTTTGTTTTGTGAGTCCGTTGTTATTTTCTTTCTTCCGTTCATGTCGAGTCTTGTTTTTGTTCTTGTTCAAGTCTTGAGTCTTTTCTTTAGTGTCTTGGGTCTTGGGGAAGACCAAAAATAATTAGGTACTTATCTTTTGTTCTTATACTCGAGGGCGAGTATAGTTCAAGTGTAAGGAGATTTGATGAGTCGATTTCGTACCTAATTATTTTTGTCCGAAAAGTCTCTTAACTGTGCAGGTGAGACGCTTTTGTTGGCAGTTATGCAGGAAAATAGGTTGATTTGGCACAACACGTGGAAATGATGTGGCAACGAGTTTCCAGTTGTAATGGCGAGATTTTGAGCGGATTTGGCCAAGAAAAGAAAGAAGGAAAGAAGAAGAAAAGAAAGGAAAGAAGATAAGGAAGGAAAGGAGATAAATAAGGAAGGATGAGATATTACCATATCTCATAGATCCTTTCCTTATCCACAAAGGAACCCTAGTTGTGATCTAATTCCTAGGAGCACTATAAAAGCATGAGGGAGGCACGAGATTCAGCAACCTTTACGACCACCTTCTCGAGCTCTAAACCTCCCATAACCACACACATCAATCCTTCTTCGATCCATTCATTCCCAAAGCCGCCGCCGACCGAAGCCGCACCATTGCCATCACCGATTTCCACCACCGCCGAGGAGAAGAACACCAACTACCTTTCCATTTACTTCATGCAGCCGTTTAGTTCGAATAGATGAAACAAACACTTTCGTATTTCAGATTTTAATGTTCGAATTTTAGTTTAGATCGTTGCTTCAATTTCGGTTCGTTTTGAGAGATCGAAGACTATCCGTACTCTTGATCCTATTTCAATTCTTGTTTTAATTCAGTTTGTGTTTAGCTTTAATTCAGTTCGTGTTTCGTTCTCTGTTTTAGTTCGTATCTTTATTTTAGTTTCAGTTTTCGTGCATGCTAGGGTTAGGGTTACGAATGATGTATGTTCTTTTTTGTAAAGTATCTTATCTGTGCAGTCAGGACAGTTTCATGAGTAGCTAAACTTTTAGTGGTCCGGTAGGATGTAAAACGCACACGTGAACAGTACATGAGGCTTAGGTTCTAATAATTAATTGAAGGGTTTTGAGTTAATTCTGGTTTATTTAATCTGACTAGTAATTTAGGATTGGTCACCCTAAGTTGCGTAGTTGGTAGCTAACTTAGTACTTCCATCGTTTCTCGTGGAACAAGGCTAGGTAAGTAGCAAAGTTATTCATAGAATAATTGGATTAAACCGGTAGGAGACTATTAGATGCCCAACATACGAGTAGGCTCCTATACTAGGCTCCCTTAGTTCGATAAAGCTGTTTAACTATTAAATCTATTGATTGCCCAACAACGTAGGTTGTAGCTAAATTAGGGAAGTAGCCGTTTCGATGCCCAACATGGCGGTTACCGACTAAGTAAGTGGGAGTGAGGATTACGCAGTTTAAGTTACGGTATTCTATAACTAGGTTATTCTTAAGATTAATTCATTTTATGTGCCGATGATTGGAATTACGTGTGTGTGTGAATATTCTGCTGGACCCATCTCTTAACTGCCTAGTTAAAACAGTTTTATTCAGTTTTTAGTTTTTACTTTCTTTCAGTTTTTACAAGTTCTTAGTTTAGATAAAAACTCAAAACTTGCGTGGTTGCTAACCAAACTCAAGATAAGTAGAAAATTAATGTGTCTAGTCCTCCGTTCCCTGTGAACTATACTGATATAATTCTCAAGTTTTGCAGGATTATTTGGTGCAATACAACGATCACCACCAGAACATGCAGATCAAACTCAGGAGGAACCACGAAGATCAGATGAGCCGAACAGTATGGCCATCCTCGGTGGAGTCATCCAGCACAGTATGGATCATACTTCTATGAGTCTAGAGTCAGAAGTAGCCCCAAGGTTCAGAATAAGAAGACACCTGAACCTCAGAAAACAAAGAAGTCAACATCTCTCAATCCAGCAATGACACTTTTTGACAGAAAGGACAAGAAATTGCCAGGGTTGTCAGACAGATTTGAGTTCCAAAATCTACTAAGGACCCAACCTGAAACCAAAGGGTACCTGAATTTTTTATTTATTTTGTAGGTGCATAAGGCCCTTGGATCGTAGACAGTTGATGCTCAAGACACATAACGCATCAAAAGAATCTACTAACCGACTACGTTCAGCAGGAAGGAGCCAGAATTGAGTTTGGTGACAACTCTAAAGGATACACAAGGGGATATGGAACATTAAGAATTGAAATTGCCATAGTTCCCAAAGTAACATATATTGAAGGACTTCAACATAATCTCCTTTTAGTCAGTCAATTCTGTGATAACTCCAATAAAGTGACTTTTGACATAGGTTTTTGTGATGTTCTTGATAAAACTACTGGGAAAACTGTGTTATTAGGCTCGCGGAGAAGAAACTTCTATTATGCAGATTGGAATACCGCTGAACTTGAAGCCTCCTTGCTAGCACAAGTGAAGTTAGATTATAAAACAACATGGTTGTGGCATAGAAGACTAAGCCATCTGAACTGCTACACAATGAACAAAGTCGCAAGAGATGCTAAAGTTAGAGGACTATCTATTGAAATCTTCAAAAGACTTAAGAACTCTGAAGAATGCATGAAGAGAAAGCAGACCAGATCTAGTAATCCACCAATTCCGTCACCTTCCACTAATAGAATCCTTCACCTGCTCCACATACACCTGTTCGAGCCAGTCTCTCCTGTAACGATCAAAGGCAAGAAATATGCTCTTATGGTCATAGATGAATACTCAAGATACACTTGGGTGATCTTCATCGCCAATAAGTCTGACGTCAAAACTAAACTGCCGAAACTACTGAAAAGAGTGAACGTCAAAAAGGATATCAAGATGCAAAGAATATGCTCAGATTGAGGAACATAATTTCTGAATTCAATAATGAAAAAGTACTGCGAAGCTGAAAGGATTCAGCACGAAACCTCAGCGGCATGCACACCTCAGCAGAACGACTTTGTTGAAAGGAAGAACATAATAGTTAACGAAGCAGCAAGAATGTTACTTTCAGACTCAAGTCTACCATCAAAGTTTTGGGCATAAGGTACTGACACAACCTTTTACAATCAAACTTGATCATTACCGACTCAACTTCAAATGAAAACACCTTATGAACTATGGAAAGGGAGAACGCCTTCTATTTCACATTTCCATATTTTTGGTTGCTCATGCTTTATCCACAATAATGGAAAGCATCAGCTAAAGGTCTTTGATAGCAAGTCAGACCAAGGAGTATTTTTAGGATACTCCAGGTTCAGAAAAGCTTTCAGGGTCTTTAACTACCAGACACTTTGCATGGAGGAAAGCCCTCATGTTGTATTTAATGAGTTTGCTACTTAGAACAGGAAACAAAGCTCTTAGCAAGATGCTAAAAGAGGCCAGCAGCAAGCTGCAGGATCTAAACTCGAATGAAGATGTAGAGAGGATCCATCATTGTTGGGATGATGATTCAGATGAAGAAGAAGTTCAGAACCGTCCAATAAGCAATGTAACTGAACCGATTGATTATCCTAAACAGAATCAATCACAGGTAACTCAGATCACAGAGAGAAATAATCAGTTCTTCACTCTAGAGATCTGTGTTGAAGTTGATGACTCATGTGTATATCCAAGTCCTCCCTTAGTGAAGGCTGGTCGTTGAACTCTTAGCATCCCTTCACGTTTTTCTTTGGCTCCTAGTTATTGCTCAGTCATCAATGTTCTCCAAACCTCGTTACTTTTCCTCAATGCTTCATAGTTTGCTTTGACCTTTGTAAGCTTTTGGCTTAGACTGGTAGTATCTTTCTCATAAATGTCCTTAGTCAATACTGAGATCTATGCTTCTTGTTGTTGAGACTTAGTCATCAGAGAATTAATCTATTTCTTTTGTCTGAAAACAAGTCATTTTTGACTTAGTAGACACATGACTAATGAGGGAATGTCTCTGATTTTCAGCTCTTAGGAGTTCCAGTTCCTGAAGTGTTTTACTAAACTTAATGCTCATTTAGATTTGCTCTTTTAGGAGATCTTCATACGCTAGAACCATATCTCGAGGTTCTCCTGCAGCTGAGCATGTGTTGTGTGTGCCTGGTGAAGAGGGATTCATATGTCAATGAGAAGTTACCTCAACCTCTTCTCCAACCTTTAGATATTGTTCAGTCTCTTCGACCTGAATCCACCTTCATATTCAAATGAATCTATAAATTTATCCTCTTCGCTTGAGCATTCTGATAGCTCTCCGTCAATGTAGGCCTAACTCTTTTCGGCAAATTTATCCCTTCTATATTGTCGTTCAGCTCTTTCTGCAACTGAGAGGTCTAGATAATCATACTAATAATGTCCAGATTTCTTGCAGTTGTAGCATGATAAAGTTTTGCCTCCTCCATTGGATGTTTCTTTAGTTGGAGTGGCAGCATTCAGACTTAGAGTTAGACTCTTCTTTCTTATTTGAGGTATCTTTCTTACTTGGTGAGTCTTTAGCCACTCTCTTCAGCTTTCTAACTTTGTCTTTCGCCTTTTGATATTTCAAGGCTAGTAGAGTATAGCGATCTACAAGGTTCTTGACATTGCGCTTGCTACTGATGGCTTACTGTTGCGGTGTTGACTGTTGCTTTATATGCATGATCTACGGGTGTATCTGCAGGGGCACTCAGACTTTGTTGTGGAAGAATGTGCTCAAACTCTTCAGCCTTGAGTTTTGAAAATATAAATTCAGGAGTATTAGTGTTAAGATCAGAATGTCTTAAATAAGTAGCAATTGGGCACCATTCAGATCTAGGTAGTTCTATGAGAATCTTTGTGTTCATTTCTTTGTTGGTGAACGTCTTTCCTAGCCCGTTGATTATGTTGATCTGGTTTGTGAATTATATGATGAGATCTTTGATCTTTTCACTAGGTAGCATGAAGAATGCATCAAACTTCTGTAGTTCCAGCTGTAGTTTGTTGTGTATCCGAACCACTTTAAAAATTGCTCGTGTCATTTACTGTTTTATAGGTTAACTGTTCATCCTGAATAAAATTGATTTGTAAAATTCATAAGTTTGGGGATTTTCCTAAAAGAGACGATAAAATCGGGTCTACACTTTCCACACAACTTCTAGTACTGAATTTATTATAGACTGAGTGAAGTCAGTAGATTGTTTAGTGTCTTGAACCACTTTATCCACACGATCAGAAAGCTTATTTGGTGAGCTGAACTACTCAGCAAGCAAATTTATTAAAGATTGACTTTTGTATTTGAGTTTGAGCTTGGACTAATGTGTATTCACCCCCCCTCTCCCCCCACACCTTAAGATTAGTCTCTGGACCAATAAAAAGGGATCAAGTTGTTTGGTCCGATGAATGCGAGAAGAGTTTTCTAGAACTCAAAACAAAGCTAACTACTACTCCAGTGTTGGCAGTTCTCGAGTGTGTCGTGCATATTAAGACCTCATGAGTTGAACTACCCGACTCATGACTTAGAACTAGTTGTAGTTGTGCATGCAATGAATATATGGAGACACCACCTCGATGGCGTAAAATGTGAGATCTTTACCGGTCACAAGAGTCTGAATTACTGGTTTGAGTAGATGCAGTTGAATATGAGACAGAGAAAGTGGCTAGAGCTCGTCAAGTATTACAACTATACGATAAATTACCATCCTTGGAAGGCGAATGTGGTAGTTGATGCTTTAAGTAGGAAGAATATAGGTAAGAGGGGGTGCCTACTTACCAAATAGAAGGAATTTATACGTGAGTTTGCAACATTAAAATTGGAAGTTATATATCTACTTGACACAATTCTGAATGTATATCTACCATGAGAGCTACTCCTGACCTACGTGGAAGGATGATTTTCTAGAAAAGATACACCATGCTGCAAGGTTAGGTAGCACATAGGAATTTTCTAAAGCCAAGGATAATGCCCACATGTTCGGCAAAAGGCTGGTGTGCCTCAAAACGAAGAACTCAAGAATAAAATTCCAAGCGAGGCTCACGAAACTCCTTATACCGCCCATCCCGGAAGCACCAAGATGTATCAAGATCTGAAACGAAGTTCAATCAGAAAGGCATGAAGAATGACGTGGCGGTTTTTGTGGAAAGATGTCTTGCTTGGTAGTGAGTACATGTCTTACACCAAAGTCCTTAAGGAGCATTGCAACCATTGTCTAAATTGTCATGGGAACACATCAACATGGACTTTATGGTGAGGCTACCAAGGTCAACTCGTGGAGACACAGATATTTAGTTATTATTGACCATCTAATGCGAGCATTTCAAGTCGATTCGGTTGTCGTTGGCAATAGATAAGATGGTCAAGATCTATGTGAAGGAAATAGTACACCTTCATGTTGTACCAGTCTCTGTTACATCCGATCGAGACCCTAAATATGCCTCTAAATCCTGGACTAGCCTACAAGATGCTATGGGTACAAAACTAAATTTCAGCACCAGTTACCATCGCCAGATAGATGGAAAAGCAGAAAGAACGATCCAAGTATTGGAGGACATGCTGCGAGTTGTAATCACTGATAAAGGAGGAAATTGGGAAGACCTACTGCCCCTAATAGAGTTCGCGTATAATAACAGTAATCAAGCTTCTATTCGAATGGCACCTTTTAAGGCCCTATATGGCAAAAAATGTAGATTGTCGCTTTACTTGATGAAGTAGGCGAAAGAAAACTCTTATGTCTAGAGATGGCACAAAAAATGTTTGACAAGGTCGTGGTGATCCAACAAAGGCTTAGAGAAGCCCTTGACAGACAAAAATCATATGCCGACAAACGCCGAAGCGACCTAGCATTCAATGAAGGACACAAGCTATTTCTCAAGATATCTCCTTCAAGAGGAGAGGTGCGTTTTGGTTAGAGAGGTAAATTACAGCTGATGAACTCAGGATCGAAGAAGTCAGTTGGTTAGCCGACCACCAACTGAATCTGCACATGAATTTGTGCCCATACACTGAATGCTCAGAAGAACGTCAGTGGGAAGTCACTTCAGTTGAAGGTCCGAGGATACAGAGGAAGTCAACCTTGATGTTTGACAAGTCTCACCTACCAATCTACCTCGACCAATAGGGAGCCGACAGCGCTTTATCTTTTTTGACAAAAGCTGCTCGAAGACTGAAAAAGAAGCGTATCTCTAAAGTGCACCTACTCATCAACGTTTAAACTTGGAGGAGCCATTTTCTTTATCGTTTTGACACGTGGCTAGACCCCTCTCCAACGGATCTATTCACAATCGACGATTATATATAGAGGAGAGTCTTCATGTACAAAGACAATCGGGAACCAAAAGCTTTCAACACACAACAGTCTCTAGCAAATTTACTACATACCCAGCGAAGAACTTGGACAGAGATTAGATTTCTTTTAGTTCTTCTCTCTAGAGAATATTTGTTCCCCTTCTCTTATCTAAGCAAGCTACATTGTAATACTCATAGCATAGAAACCTCGAGGGAGTTCACATTCTTGTGAAAACATTCTTAATGTAAGAATTTCCTCATAGTTGGAGAAACCTCAAACTCTTTAAGTTTGAAACCCTTGTAAAGTCACTACGACTATAAGTAGAGAATCTGTCATGTGAGCAGATCACTGAGAACATGCTCAGTATATGTAACACCCTTACTCATTTTTCCATAATGACAACCCACATAATCAAGATTATTTATTTATCAACTATCATTTATTCCTTACCGAACATAGCTTATTTAACCACACTTAATTCACATACAAATCCATACTTAATCCATAGCAAAACATATAATCATATTACAATATCAAACAATCCAAACATGCAGTGAAAATGCTGAGGAGAAGGATCTAGAACCAGCCGGCCGACCTTTGATCCATAGTTATGCAGACTTTTGTCACTTTCCACT
Organism: Lavandula angustifolia; assembly: GCA_028984105.1. Lineage (NCBI taxonomy): Eukaryota > Viridiplantae > Streptophyta > Magnoliopsida > Lamiales > Lamiaceae > Lavandula > Lavandula angustifolia. The sequence goes on along the minus strand of CM054814.1, from coordinate 25,837,736 downwards.
GAATCTATAAAAAAAAATTGCATTTGATGAGTTGCAATCTCAATAAGTTTAATTCAATAACCAATTATTTAACTCCACATAAGCACATCAACGTATAAAATACTCATTTCAGATATTTCAGTTTCAATCCATACACATCCTTATCACGTAGTTCACATTGTACGACATTCATCCATAAATAACATAGCACATCATCAATCATTATCAATAATCTCATATCACAACCAACTGTAGAAAATTCACATACTTGCTCATGTCACATCAAATCGTAGAATATTCACATACTTGCTCAATTCACATTAAACCGTGGAAAATGCACCTACTTGGTCAATTCACATTAAACCGTAGAAAATGCACCTACTTGATCAATTCACATTAAACCGTAGAAAATGCACCTACTTGATCAATTCACATTAAACCGTAGAAAATGCACCTACTTGATCAATTCACATTAAACCGTAGAAAATGCACCTACTTGATCAATTCACATTAAACCGTAGAAAATGCACGTGCTATCCATTTTCTTTATCTGTTATGGTCCGACTAATGCCAAGAGAGTCGTGATCACGAAAATGGCCATGGCACTCTGTAATTCTTATATCCGTAGATATCCGTAGGAGTTCCATGAACTCAAGTGCCCGTACGGGTCTTTTTGTCCAGTTATACTGGAAAATTCTTTAACCGTAGCTCAAGATCATTAGTGGCCATAACAGTATCCTTTAATCTCTGATGAATGCATAACATATATGCACATGTATCATTTCCATCATCAAACAATCAGAAATTCACAATCTCGTAGGTATAACACATTATCTTCAAATAAGTTGACAAACAACCACGTAAATTCATTCAACAATCATCAATCACCATACGAATAAGGATCAATAATAAATTATCAAATTATACTTACACATATTGATCACATAATCAGTTAGAAAATATACTTACCATGTTGATTAAATAATCAGTTACAGAATTATACTTACAGGACTTCCAGCCAACCGTTCTCCTCTAACGACCTTCTTCTGTTGTTTTACCGCTGTGGTTACCTATTCACGTAGGAAATACTCAACCAGGCTGAACAAATATACCAAAATATCGAAACATCATATATGTCTATATATTCTGATAATTAGCCCCAAATGAATTTCTTCAATTCAAGCCTAATATACATTTCAAATATTTTCTTCAATTTCAGCAGTACCAAACCTCAGTATATGGAAGATAACTTTCTCTATAAAAATGATATAAATATGGGACAAAATGATCTGAGAAGCTAACTCCAATATCTACAACTTTCATATTTTGCTAAACCTCAGAATCTCAACCCAAGTAGGCGAAATATTCGAAATACAGTCACATATGCAAACTGTGCAGAAATTCAGACACTTCCAGTATTTCAGTAATAACTCTTTATAAACACATCGTATAACCATGATTCCAAAACCCAACGAAACCCAACACAAAGACCTAAAACTTTCATGTTTTACAGGATTTCAAAATCGGAACGAATCAGGGTGAAAAACATGAAACACAGTAGCATTTGTAACCGTTTCAGAACAGGGGAACTGGTTTGCACATCTAGTTTCAAGTTGTCATTTACCACACTTAAACTACTCCAATAGCTCTGAAAGTTTAACCACAACAATTAGAAATATAGGGGATGATATTCATGGTTTGAACCCTTCATAAAAATCGAAACCCATAGGCAAAACAATCCCACTCTTACAGCATAACAAAACTGAAGTTAAAAGATGTGTTCTCTTACCTATCTTGATTGTCCTTCTTGATCGATCAAAGAAACTCTCCCAAAACTTATCCCCTGATATTTTGCGTCTAAGAGGATGAATTATTGATGACTATTTCGTGGCTAAGTGGATAGGTTGATTAATAGATAAGGAAAGGATGTGGTGAGGTGTAAATCTACTTCTAGAAGCACCTACACACATCCCACTTAAATTATTCACATTCCTATTTAACTTATGAAATAAATATATATATTACACTATCCATACACTATATTCATACTTATTAAACATCATTAATACAATCTAATCCCATACCTCACTTAAAATTCGATTTGTTATTCGAACTACTACGCATTATTTTCTAATTCGCAGTTCTATTAAAATTGTCAAACAAATTTTATCAAGTAATTAAAATTCAATAACCCCTCATGCACTTCTATATGATAATGAAAAATCAAAGTTCATATATGATGTTTAGGAATAAATAATGATGCATGAGATTTTGGGTTGTGACAATTCTTCCCCCTTAAAAAAAAAATTCGTCCTCGAAATTTATACCTGTATCAGTAAATAACCACGGATACTGCTTTTTCATATGCTCTTCTGTTTCCCAGGTTGCTTCTTTATTGGAATGATTTTTCCACAACACCTTTACCAATGGAATTTTCTATTTCTGAGTTGTTTTTCCTTGTAGCCCACAATTTCTATCGGTTCTTCTACATAACTCAAATTATCATCAATTTCAACCTGCTCCTCTCGTATCACATGCGATGGATCAGATCTGTATCGACGTAGCATGCTAACATGGAACACATTATGAATCTGTGATAGCTCTGGTGGTAAGGCAAGTCGATATGCTAACGGTCCAACTCTTTCTAGTATCTCATAAGGACCAATGTAACAAGGAGATAATTTACCTTTCTTACCAAACCTAAGAATACCTTTCCATGGAGAAACACGAAGGAAAACCTTTTCACCCACATTGTATTCCATTTCTCGCCTGTGCTGATCAACATAACTCTTTTGTCTATCTTGGGTAGCTTTTAATCGGCTTTTAACTATTTTGATCTTTTCAACAGTATCTTGAATCAAATCTAGCCCTTCCAGTAAATGTTGGCTCTTCATCCCAACATATCGGACTTCTACATTTTCTACCATACAAAGCTTCATAAGGCGCCATGCCTATACTACTGTGATATTAGTTATTATACGCAAATTCCATTAAGGTAATGTATTCATCCCAAGAGCCTTTAAATTCTAGTACACATGCCCTGAGCATATTTTCCAAAGTCTGGATTGTTCTCTCTGATTGTCCATCTGTCTGTGGATGAAATGTTGTACTAAAATGTAGTTTAGTACCTAAAGCTTCTTGTAAACTACCCCCAAAATCTTGATGTAAAGCGAGGATCGCGATCTGAAATAATAGATGAAGGAATCCCAGGCAATCGTACAATTTCATTCACATACCTTTTTGCCAAACTCTCAAGTGCAGAACCCCATCTAATTGGTAGGAAATGAGCTGATTTTGTCAGACGATCAACAATAACCCAAATAGCATCATTCCTCTTTTGTGTCATAGGTAGCCCGTAAACAAAATCCATGGTGATACGATCCCACTTCCAAATAGGAATAGATATTAGTTGTAACTTACCAGCGGGGGCTTGATGCTCTGCTTTAATCTGCTGACATGTCAAACATCTTGAGACATACTCTGCAACATCCTTTTTCATTCTAGGCCACCAATAATGAGTTCTTAGAGTATGATACATTTTTGTACTTCCTGGATGCATAGCATATGGAGCAGTATGAGCTTCTTCCATTATCTCTTGTCTTAAGTTGTCAACTTCAGGAACACACAGTCTGTTGTTTAGAGCCAAACTACCATCTTCATTAAGCTCAAAGCTTGTTTTCTCTTTTTGTCTCACCTTTTCAGCAATTTTGACTAACTTATCATCTTGAAATTGAGCATGTTTTATTTTGTCCATCATCATCATCGGACGAACACAGACTGAAGCACAAATAGCACCAACACCATCTACCTTCATCTGAATATTCATCTTTCTTAAATCAAGTAAATACTGTAAAGAATGCATAGAAAGATAAGAAACAGAGGCATAAGATTTTCGGCTTAAAGCATCAGCAACAACATTAGCATTCCCAGGATGATACTCAATAGTACAATCATAATCTTTCAACAATTCAAGCCATCGTCTCTGCCGCATATTCAACTCTTTCTGGCTTAATAAATATTTCAGACTCTTATGATCAGTGTAAATTTGAAATGTAGCACCATACAAATAATGTCTCCATATCTTTAAAGCAAAAACAACAGTTGCAAGCTCGAGATCATGAGTAGGATAAGTTACCTCATATGACTTGAGTTGTCGAGAAGCATAAGCAACCACCTTACCATCTTGCATTAGAACACATCCCAAACCTTGATATGAAGCATCACTATACACGACGAAACCATCATTACCTGTAGGAATAGTCAACACTGGAGCAGTGGTTAAACGTTTCTTCAATTCTTCGAAACTTTTCTGACAGCTATCAGTCCAAATGAATGGAACACCTTTTCGTAATAATTTTGTCAGCGGGGTAGCAATTAAAGAAAAGTTCTCAACAAACCGTCAATAATATCCTGCTAAACCCAGAAAACTACGAACTTCATGAACATTCTTCGGACGCTCCCACTTAATTACTGCTTCAACTTTTTGTGGATCAACTTTAATACCATCCCCTTGTTCTAAAAGCTGTCTTCGAACCATCAGCCTGTGAAATCTTTATTTGGTAATACCCTGACCTCAAATCAATCTTTGAGAAAACCCGAGCACCCGAGCACCCTGTAACTGATCAAATAAATCATCCACCCGAGGTAATGGATATTTATTCTTCACTGTTACTCTGTTTAGCTGTCTGTAATCTATACAAAGTCTCAAGGTACCATCTTTCTTTTTAACAAACAATACTGGTGCGCCCCATGGAGACATACTGGGTCTGATATATCCTTTATCTAATAGCTCATGCAATTGTTTCTTTAACTCTTGCAACTCAGTAGGAGCCATTCTGTATGGAGGAATTGAGATTGGTGTAGTACCTGGTTGTAATTCAATGGTGAAGTCTATGTCTCTATCCGGTGGTAAACCTGGTAAATCATCTGGAAACACGTCTGGATATTCTTTAACTACAGGAATATCTTCAAGTTTCATTCCATATAATTTAACATCTGTTACATATGTTAAATAAATTTCACAACCCTTCTTGATCATCCTCGTGACCGTAGCAGCTGATATAGTATATACATGCATACTTTCTATAACCCCTTTAAAGATTATAATCATCTGTTCTGAGGGTCTAAGCTCAATTTCTTTGGTACGACAATCAATCTTTGCATGATATTCTGATAACCAATCCATTCCCAAAATTACATCAAAATCCTTCAACGGCATCACCAACAAAGTAGCCAAAAATTCTGTATCCTCAATAAGTATTTTACACTCATGACATACAGTATTAACCACCCTACCTCCAACTGGGGTTTGAACAAGTACATCGTAACCCAATGGTTGTTGATTATTATTTGTGCGTGATGCAAATGCTTGTGAGATAAATGAAGGTGTTGCCCCGGGATCAAACAAAACATAAGCATTTATTCCAAAAATAGAAATGGTACCTGTAACCACATTTGGTGCTACTCTTGCTTCTTCATTTGTCATTGTGAAAACTCGAGCTTGTGGCAGTTCTCTATTAATGTGACTTGCTGCTGAACTAGCACCACTTCCAACGCCAAATTTGCCTCGACCCCTACCTCTATTTGATATAAATTCATTTCTTCTGGCTTGATCAACAATAGGCTCTTCTCGGGATCTTGGATAATTTCTAGCTATATGTCCGGATTCACCGCATCTGAAACATTTTCCTGTTAATAGTCTACATTCTCCATAGTGATTTTTTCCACAATGCACACAAGTAGAGATAGCTGGTGTAGAACCCACACTCGGACTTGTCAGAGCTCTAGCCTTAGAAGTATTTCCCATGGAACCCCTCAGATTACTTCTTTGGAAGGAGGAGGAGAATTCCATGACTCTGCTTCCAATTTTTCAGCACGAATAGCCGCAACTTTTAGTTTAGAGTAAGATTCCATATCTGCTGGTGTAATACGATTCCGAATAGAAAACCGAAGACCTACTTCAAACCTGTTACACTTCTTCTTTTCATTGGCAATCATATGTGGAGCATAATAAGAAAGTTGATTAAACTGCACTTCATATTCTGCTACTGTTCGACTCCCCTGCTTGAGTTCAAGGAATTCCTTTTCTTTTTGATCTTTATAAATTTCAGGAACATATGCCTCATTAAACTCCCTAAGAAAATCACTCCAAGTAAGCACAGGAGGTTTAATGGTGCTTTGAGGTACGGTCTCCCACCAATCATATGCATTCCCTTGAAGAAGTGAAATTGCATAATCAAACTTTTCTTCTGGAGTACATCTCAACTGATAGAATATTCTCTCTGTTCGTTTCAGCCATTTCTCTGCTTCACTAGGGTCTGTAGTACCCATAAAATCAACAGCTCCCATTTTTCTTAGTTTATCATACCTTCTCTCACGTTGTTCGGGTAAATGGGCTTGGGAAGATGGTATATATGAGCATTGAGAGGAACCCTCATGCATATGATGATAAGCAGAAGGATGAGATGCATGTAACTGTGGCTCGGCTGATCCTTCCCCTCCATAAACATTTTGATCACCATGTACCATGCATGCATCTTGATGGGCATCACTTTGCCTAAAATATGAAAATAATTTCACATATACTTAGATAATAACATGATAATGCATGTGTCAGATCAAATCCTACAGAACCCATACCCGGGCTCTGATACCACAAACTGTAACACCCTTACTCATTTTTCCATAATGACAACCCACATAATCAAGATTATTTATTTATCAACTATCATTTATTCCTTACCGAACATAGCTTATTTAACCACACTTAATTCACATACAAATTCATACTTAATCCATAGCAAAACATATAATCATATTACAATATCAAACAATCCAAACATGCAGTGAAAATGTTGAGGAGAAGGATCTAGAACCAGCCGGCCGACCTTTGATCCATAGTGCAGACTTTATGACTTTCCACTGAATCTATAAAAAAAAATTGCATTTGGTGAGTTGCAATCTCAATAAGTATAATTCAATAACCAATTATTTAACTCCACATAAGCACATCAACGTATAAAATACTCATTTCAGATATTTCAGTTTCAATCCATACACATCCTTATCACGTAGTTCACATTGTACGACATTCATCCATAAATAACATAGCATATCATCAATCATTATCAATAATCTCATATCACATCCAACCGTAGAAAATTCACATACTTGCTCATGTCACATCAAATCGTAGAATATTCACATACTTGCTCAATTCACATTAAACCGTAGAAGATGCACCTACTTGATCAATTCACATTAAACCGTAGAAAATGCACATACTTGATCAATTCACATTAAACCCTAGAAAATGCACATACTTGATCAATTCAGATTAAACCGTAGAAAATGCACCTACTTGATCAATTCACATTAAACCGTAGAAAATGCACCTACTTGATCAATTCACATTAAACCGTAGAAAATGCCCCTACTTGATCAATTCACATTAAACCGTAGAAAATGCACCTACTTGATCAATTCACATTAAACCGTAGAAAATGCACCTACTTGATCAATTCACATTAAACCGTAGAAAATGCACGTGCTATCCATTTTCTTTATCTGTTATGGTCCGACTAATGCCAAGAGAGTCGTGATCACGAAAATGGCCATGGCACTCTGTAATTCTTATATCCGTAGATATCTGTACGAGTTCCATGAACTCAAGTGCCCGTACGGGTCTCTGTGTCCAGTTATACTGGAAAATTCTTTAACCGTAGCTCAAGATCATTAGTGGCCATAACAGTATCCTTTAATCTTTGATGAATTCATAACATATATGCACATGTATCATTTCCATCATCAAACAATCAGAAATTCACAATCTCGTAGGTATAACACATTATCTTCAAATAAGTTGACAAACAACCACGTAAATTCATTCAACAATCATCAATCACCATACGAATAAGGATCAATAATAAATCATCAAATTATACTTACACATATTGATCACATAATCAGTTAGCAAATATACTTACCATGTTGATTAAATAATCAGTTACAGAATTATACTTACAGGACTTCCAGCCAACCGTTCTCCTCTAACGACCTTCTTCTGTTGTTTTACCGCTGTGGTTACCTATTCACGTAGGAAATACTCAACCAGGCTGAACAAATATACCAAAATATCGAAACATCATATATGTCTATATATTCTGATAATTAGCCCCAAATGAATTTCTTCAATTCAAGCCTAATATACATTTCAAATATTTTCTTCAATTTCAGCAGTACCAAACCTCAGTATATGGAAGATAACTTTCTCTATAAAAATGATATAAATATGGGACAAAATGATCTGAGAAGCTAACTCCAATATCTACAACTTTCATATTTTGCTAAACCTCAGAATCTCAACCCAAGTAGGCGAAATATTCGAAATACAGTCACATATGCAAACTGTGCAGAAATTCAGACACTTCCAGTATTTCAGTAATAACTCTTTATAAACACATCGTATAACCATGATTCCAAAACCCAACGAAACCCAACACAAAGACCTAAAACTTTCATGTTTTACAGGATTTCAAAATCGGAACGAATCAGGGTGAAAAACATGAAACACAGTAGCATTTGTAACCGTTTCAGAACAGGGGAACTGGTTTGCACATCTAGTTTCAAGTTGTCATTTACCACACTTAAACTACTCCAATAGCTCTGAAAGTTTAACCACAACAATTAGAAATATAGGGGATGATATTCATGGTTTGAACCCTTCATAAAAATCGAAACCCATAGGCAAAACAATCCCACTCTTACAGCATAACAAAACTGAAGTTAAAAGATGTGTTCTCTTACCTATCTTGATTGTCCTTCTTGATCGATCAAAGAAACTCTCCCAAAACTTATCCCCTGATATTTTGTGTCTAAGACGAGGAATTATTGATGACTATTTCGTGGCTAAGTGGATAGGTTGATTTAAAGATAAGGAAAGGATGTGGTGAGGTGTAAATCTACTTCTAGAAGCACCTACACACATCCCACTTAAATTATTCACATTCCTATTTAACTTATGAAATAAATATATATCTATTACACTATCCATACACTATCTTCATACTTATTAAACATCATTAATACAATCTAATCCCATACCTCACTTAAAATTCGATTTGTTATTCGAACTACTACGCATTATTTTCTAATTCGCAGTTCTATTAAAATTGTCAAACAAATTTTATCAAGTAATTAAAATTCAATAACCCCTCATGCACTTCTATATGATAATGAAAAATCAAAGTTCATATATGATGTTCATGAATGAATAATGATGCATGAGATTTTGGGTTGTGACAGTATAAGCATCAAGTTTGTATCTGTCTTGAGAACAGATCATTGAGACTTGCTCAGTATAAATATAACAAGTATCCTGCTTTGGTCAGAATAGTGGACGTAGGACCTAGTGTGTCCGAACCACTTTAAAAATCTATTGTGTTGATTTACTGCTTTCCTTAACTGATCATATTGCATTAAATTGTATTTTATCAAACTTAGCATAAAATCGGTTTTCCAAACGAGACGTTTAATAGGGCCTAGATTTCCGCACCCAACTCTGATACTGAAGGACTGTTCTACTGACTCAAGTCAGTAAAGCTGAACTCAGTAGAAGGAATCTTTGCCCACGTGATTTGAAAGCATATCTGACTATCTGACTCAGTTCAATTGCAAACTCAGCTAGAGCTGACTTTCGCGTTTGAGAAAAGAATTTGTATTCAGGTGTATTCACCCACTCTCCCCCCCCCACACCTGAAGCACGTCTCAGGACCAACATACATAATCGAAGGTTCATCATTCAGCTTTGGATTTTTGGATCTTCAAATCTATAAAATATGTTCTACTGAATCTTCATCCCAACATGAGATGACATGCATTTAATACGCCGCAATCAGTATACGGAATGCCTTGCTTTTAATGAAAATGTTTTTATTAAAGATATCCTTTAGATATTAATAAGGAGAAATTAATGCAATAAGTATTGAATAAAGTATGTTGAAAAAATACTCGAAACATGTCAGCTAAACATAGTAGCCAGCTGATACCACTGTGTCGACGCTGAGTTGTTCAGCTTTATTAAAAGTAGGTTCCCCCTTACTCAGTTCTTCCGGGATCGCCTTACTAAACTGGGTCAATAGGATCCAGTAGACTTAGTTCTATTGAGAGTTCTTTGAAGTTGGTCTCAGCTAGACGTTTGGTCAGTATGTCGGCCCTCTATTTATCAGTGTGGATTTTTCCATTCTGATGTGCTTCTTCTCAACAAGATATCGGATGAAGTGATATTTTATATCCTCATGCTTGCATCTCGTATGTAGGACTCGATTCAGGGTAATTGCAATAGCACTTGTATTGTCGCAGTCGATCGATACTTCATCTTGATATATATCATAATCTTTCAACTATTGACAAAGCCCAAGGATCAGGGCCCAACAACTTTCATTAGCCAAATACTCAGCTTCAGTCGTGGACTTTGCTACTGAATGTTTTTTCTTTGAAAATCACGATATGAGCCTACTGCCAAGGAACTGACAAGTTCCTGCAGTTGATTTTTTGTCGATTCTACATCCTGTATAATCAGCATCAGAATATCCAGTTAGTTCAAGATTATCGTCAGTAGGATACCATAACCCAACATCAGGTGTCTGACTCCGCTTGGGATTCACGTGAAATCTCATGCATATACCTACAACATAGGTTATATCAGGTTTGCTGGTAGTTAAGTATAATAAAGAACCAATTATAGAACGATAATCAATAGAATTAACAGATACTCCCTCTTTGTCAAGATCAATCTTTAGATTCGTGTTCATGGGAATCTTGACAGATTTGCCGAATTCGCAACCAAATTTCTAGATGAGATATCTGGTATACTTCGCTTGATATATGAATATTCCTTTCATAGATTGCTTCACATGAAGACCAATGAAATAATTCATTTCACCCATCATAGATATCTTAAATTTTTCTTTCATCATTTTCTCAAATTTCTGAGACATGATCAGATTCTTAGATCCAAAAATGATATCGTCCACGTAGATTTGCAGTAGTAAAATATCATCGTTTGACTTGATGTTAAATGGGGTTCGACCTACGGTTCTCTTCTGAAAATAATTCTGAAGTAGAAAGTCTGAAAGGGTATCATACCAAGCCCTAGGTGCTTGTTTGAACTCATACACAGCTTTCGTGAGTCTGTATACTTGATGTCCTAGCTGAAAGTCGGACGGTTATTCTACATAGACTTCTTCCTTTAGTACGACATTCAGGAAAGCTGAATTTTCATCCATCTGATAGACAATAAACTATTGATGAGTTGCATATGCTAGGAATAGGCGAATTGCTTCCAATCTTGTAACTGGTGCGAAAGTTTCATCAAAATATATTCCTTCAGCTTGACAATATCCTTTGGCAACTAGTCAAGCTTTATTCTTGACGATGGCGTTGTTATCATCTAACTTTTTCTTGAAGACCCATTTGGTTTTGATCACATGTTGGTGCTTGTGTCTATCTACAAGCTCCTATACGTCGTTTCTAGTAAACTGGTCGAGCTCTTCTTGCATGGCAGTAACCCACTCAGCATCATTCAGCGTATCCTCAATCGAGTAAGGCTCTTCAGTAGACAAGAAGCAGGAGCATAGAGCGCTTTCTCCTTGACGGAGTCTGGACTTTATCTTAGCGCTCGCTGATGGATATCTGATAATAAGATATGAAGTATAAGCATCTGACCATGAACGACGTCTTCTTGTTACTTCTTTTGAAGTTACTTATGCACAAACAGTCGGATTGTGTGGAATTTTAGTTGTACTATTTTGTGATTGAAGTAGTTCAGTAACAAGATGAGGGTCTACTGAGTCAGTATGTTTAATGGCATTCAGGTTAGGAACGTTAGTTGTTCCCCCTGATTTTTTATTCTCAGTAGAGGTCTCACTTACCACTGGCATTTCTTCATCGACCTGAGTTACCTGAGTTCGATTTTGTTCAGGGGAAACAATCGGTTCAGCTACATTATTTGCTGGATGGTTCTGAACTTCTTCATCATCTGAATCATCATACCAACAATGCTGGATCCTCTCCACATCATCGTTTAGGTTTAGATCATGTAGCTTGCTGCTGACCTCTACAGCATCTTGGTGAGAGCTGTATTTCCCGTTCTCAGTAGCAAACTCATTAAATACAACATAAGGGCTTTCCTCCATGCACAGTGTCCGGTAGTTAAAGACTCTGAAATCTTTGTTGAACCTAGAGTATCCTAAGAATACTCTTTGGTTTGACTTGCTATCAAAGACCTTTAGCTTATCCTTTCCATTATTGTGGATAGAGCATGAACAACCAAAAATATGGAAAAGCGAAATAGAAGGCGTTCTCCCTTTCCATAGTTCATAAGGTGTCTTCATGTAAAATTGAGTCAGTATGAAGCGATTCTGAGTGTAACAGACTGTGTCTGTAGCATTTGCCCAATACCTCGATGGCAGACCTAAGTCTGCGAGTAACGTTCTTGCTGCTTCTTTAAGTGTTCTGTTTTTCCTTTTAGCAAGGCCGCTTTGCTAAGGCGTGCGTGCTACTGGGTATTTATGTTGGATTGCTTCAGCTTTGTAGTACTCTTTCATCATTGAATTCAGAACTTATGTTCCTCGATCTGAATGTATTCTTTGTATCTTGATATCCTTTTCGACGCTCAGTCTTTTCAGTAGTTTCAGCAGTTCAGTTTTGACGTCAAACTTGTTGGCGATGAAGATCACCCAAGTGTATCTTTAGTAGTTATCTATGACAACAAGAGCATATTTATTACCTCTAATTGTCATGGGAGAGATTAGCCCAAATATGTCTACGTGGACCAACTGAAGGATTCGATCAGTGGAAGGTGACGGAATTGGTGGATTACTGGATCTGGTCTGTTTTCCCTTCATGCATGCTTCAAAGTTCTTGGGTCTTTTGAAGACTTCAATGGGCAGTCCTATGACTTTAGTGTCTCTTGCAAGTTTGTTCATTATTTTGAAGTTAAGGTGGCTCAGTCATCTGTGCCACAACCATGTTGTTCTATCATCTGACTTCGCTTGTGCGAGCAAGAAGGCTTCAGGTTCGGTGGTATTTCAATCTGCATAATAGATGTTTCATTTTCGTGAGCCTGATAACACAATTTTCCTCTAGTTTTATCAAGATAATCCCAAAAACATACTCAAAAGTCACTTTATTGCAGTTATCACAAAATTGAATAATTGAAAGGAGATTATGTTCAAGTCATTCAACATATGTTACTCTCAGAACTATGGCAATTCTAATTCTTAATGTTCCATATCCACTTGTATATCATTTGGAGTTGTCACCAAACTCAATTCTCGCTCCTTCCTGCTGAACATAGTCGGTCAGTAGATTCTTTTGATGCGTCATGTGTCTTGAGCATCCACTGCCCACGATCCAAGGGTCCTTATGCACCTGCAAAATAAAAACATCTCTGAACCTCAGTCAATCAACAAGTCAACATCTCTGAATTCAGTAGTGAAATTTGTTGATGACAGGGAATAGGTTTCTCAAACAGATTTGGGTTCTAAAAATGAGTAACATATGAGGACCCAACCTGAACCTAAAGGGTACTTGAATTTGTTTATGGATCTAAAGTCAGTATTTCTGAACGAGATACTGAAGGAAGAACTATATGTTCAACAATCGCTCGACTTTCAGCACGGATATCAACTATACAGACCCAAGAAGGCTCTGTATGGGTTAAAACAAGCACCCAATAATTGGTACGATACCCTTTCAGAGTTTCTACTTCAGAAAGATTTCCAGAAATGAACTGTAAATCGCACTCTATTCAGCATCAAGTCAGAAGATGACACACTACTAGTGCAGATTTATGTGATCGACATTATCTTCGGATCTAGAAATGTTACCATGTATCAACAATTTGACAAGATGATGAAAGAGATGTTTGAAATGTTTATGTTCGGAGATATGAATTATATCCATGGACTTCAAGTTAAGTAGATAAAAAAGAGAATTTTCATCAATGAAGAAAAGTATAGCAGAGATCTCATCAAGAAATTTACTTGCGATTCTAGCAAACTTGTTAAGATACCCACGAACATGATTCTAAAGACAAAATCTTATGAAAGAGGGAGTATCCGTTAACTCTACTAATTGTACAACTATTATTCGTTCTTTATTATAGTTAACTACCAACAGACCTATCATAACTTATGTTATAGGTCTATGCGCAAAATTTCAGACGAATCCCAAGCGAAGTCATCTTGACTCAGCTACGAAGATTCTCCGACACCTGAAAGGAGCACCTGACATGGGGTTATGTTATCATGATGATGATATCTTGAACTGATTGGATACTCTAATGTTGATGATGTAGGTTGTAGAATCGATAAGAAATCAACTTCAGGAACGTGTCAGTTCCTAGGCAGTAAGCACATATCATGGTTTTCCAAGATACATCACTCGGTAGCAACGTCCACTAAATATATGGCTGCCGGAAGTTGCCTAGCCTAAATTCTATGGCTTCGAAAACAATTGAGAGATTATGATATCAATCAAGATGAAGTGCCAATCTACTGTGATAATACCAATGTTATTGCAGTCACTTTGAATCCAGTTCTTCAGATGAGATGCAAGCACGTGGATATCAGACATCACTTCATTAGAGATCATATCGAAAGGAAGGATATCACAGTGGAGAAAATCCATACTGATAAGCAAAGGGCTGATATATTGACCAAACCTCTAGCTGAAACCAGATTCAGAGAACTCTCAATAGAACTAGGTCTACTGGATCCTACTAACTTTGTTCAGCAAGATGATTCAGACAGTAGAGTAAGGGGGAACATAAATACAAATATTGCCCATATTCAGTATCGACTCAGTGTTATCAGCTGACTACTATGTTCAATTGATAGATTTGCGTGTCCTACTGATGAGTCATTTTTGTACCTTGTCCAAAATATCATTTAACTCCACAGGCGAGACCCTTTTGTTGGTAGTTTTGCAGGAAATTAATGATGATGTGGCATATGACTACCATGCTGCTACAATTATGGAAGATGTGGACGAGCAAGGCTTGCCCATTCCCTCTTATGTTTGACTCTTTGAAGAGGAGGTCTAGCCGAAGACTCTAAAGAGAGGCGCTTCCGGGAGGCAACCCGCGTTTTTCCATTTCCGTTATTTTATTTCGTATTTTGTTTATCCGATTTTATGCTTGGCGTTTTTTTTCTTCTTTTCGGATTTTTAGCTAAGAGTGGAAAAGGGATTAAGTGAAAGGAGATACAATGTTATGATGAAATTAGAGAGAAGAATACATGGAGGGACCCAATTGCCATTTCGAAAAGTTTGGAGGACTTAATTGAAGTTTCCAAGGTTCTAAAGGTACTGATTTTCAAGGTGGAAACATTGTTCGTATCAATTGAACTTGATAAAAGATTGAGGACTCAATTGCATAAAGGTGGGGGTAACTATCCTAATTGTGCAAGTGGAGGGACCAAAGTGCAAAATTCTACATCTATATAAAGGAATGAATCTTGAAACCCTAGCCACTTGACACTATTCTCCTACCTCTCCTCCTACTCACGCCTCCCCCTACTCTCTCTCTAAATCCTTCAAACTCCATCACCACCCTCTCAACTACACAAATATCCAAGAACCGAGCGCCAAAGAAGAAAACCGAACTCCTTGCTGTCGTCCGCTAGTTTGCCACCGTTCAGTCCGACCCCGAGACACAGCGCTACTGCAACTCTGCCGCCGCACATCATGTTGGCATGCCACTTCAACAAGTACCATTCACAGAAGAAAAAGTACCACCACCGCCGGCATTCGATTAGGTCCAAGACGAACAGTACTTGTCGCCGGAAGTTGAAGATCAAGGCCCGCCATCTCGTTTCATCTCAGAGTCTTCTTCTCCACTGAAACCACCATGGAGACAGTTACGGAGCAATGCGGGTATCCATATCCAAGAACCGACTCAACCGCTAAGGGCGGTTACTCTCGAAGCCTCTCCCGAGACTACACTGCAGCCCTCGCCGCGTCAGGGTCGCTGATCTAGGGCTCGAAAGCAGCCCCCACATTTCAAACAAGGAGCCACATCCTCCAATCCACAGCGTTCCCCTAAAGATGTCTATGAGTGATTGTCGTTTGTTGAAGAGCAACACGCACAACCGCCACCACAATACTACGAAGGAATCAATTGGGCAGAGAGTATCTGAGGTGACTTGCCGAGCGACAAGGAGGGCTCAGACTACGTGTCCGAAGATCATAGTGGTGCTTTCGATGGAGACTTTAACTTGAGCGAACTCTCTTTAGCAGACTTCGACTCTTCATACGCTTTTCCGTGAGAGAACATGTACAACAACCGTACAATCATCCATTTAGACACTCCCGACGCCATCACCGCCCCATCCCGATTCAAGATCGAATACTTGGATGACCGCCTTTTGGAGCGCAAAGTAAAGGAGTTCCGAAGCGGACGACTACTCGACCGCGACTTCCTTCGCTGAACAGATAATATCATTCCTTTTTATGCGTATTTTGGTTGAATTTGTTGGTCTTGGTTATTAGAGTCGCATCACTATGCATGCTATAAGGAAATGACAAGTGAGATTTTAAATACTTTCCATTTTGATCTTGATAAGGACTTGTATGTGTCATGTATTGAGTTTCGCTTGTCTGGTAATTATTATCATATGTCTTTAACCGAATGAAGTGCTAGGCTAGGTATTACGTCTTTTTTTAGGTATGAGGTATGTGCCCATTGCTTGCCGAACAAAGATCCCCAATATATAGGTTCGATAAACCCATGGAGGTTTTTATACCTAAGTGATCCAAAGGACTTCGCCACTTCGGGTTCATTTTGTAGCTATATTGAGGATCCGACTCTTCGCCTTTGCCACCAATATATCATCCATAAGCTAACCGGTAAGAGCACGGCATTTTGTCGGGATGAGATTCAGTATGATAAGATTTGAAGATCCCAAAACCCCTAGTTGAATGATGAAACTCATATAATGTAATAGCTTAGTTGAGTTCAATATGTTAGGAACTCAGTAGCCTAGCTAGAGTTCAGTAGCTGATAGGATTCGGTAGAACATTTGTCGTTCAGCTAAAGAACTCAGCATAAGGACCTCAGTTGGGAGTGTTATAACCCACTGAATCTGCAAGGAAATTCGAGTCATGTATTGAATCTCAGAATAATTTTATTCAATAAAAGGTCTGAGGATTCAGAGGAGGTTAACATGCTCTTGCAGTTTGAACAAACCTCACCTACTCTCTAACCTCGACCGATGAGAAGCCGCCAGCACTCTACCTGCTGTAATTAGTTCCCTTTCTCTATTCTAAGCGAGCTTATTTTAATATCATTAGCTTAGAAAAACTCGAAGGATCAGACTTTTGAACAGTTCTTATTGTAAGAACTCCTTCATAGTTGGAGAAAATCAAACCCTTGTGTTTGAAACTGTAAAGTCACTATGACTATAAGTAGAGTATCTGTCCAGCGCACAGATCAAGTCACTACGACTATAAGTAGAGTATCTGTCCAGCGCACAGATCAAGTTACTACGACTATAAGTAGAGTATCTGTCCAGTGCATAGATCAACTGAGACTTGCTCAGTATAAGCAAACAAGTATTGTATTTGTCCAATGCATAGATCAACTGAGACTTGCTCGGTATAAATTAATACAGGAACTTCTTTGTTCAGGATAGTGGACATAGGATCATGTGTTTCCGAAGAACTTTAAAAATTTCTTGTGTCGATTTACTGTTGCATTGATTACTGTTCATACTACATAAAAATGACTTTAAATCAATCAGCAAAAAATGGGGTTTCAAACTGAGAAGAACATATTTTTGGGCCTACACTTTCGCATACAAAATCTGATACTGAACTACTGTTAACTGACTGAAGTCAGTAGATAGGACTCAGTAGAAGAATACTCTGCCCACGCGATCTAGAAAGCTTAGCTGGCTAACTGACTAGTTCAATAGCAATACTCAGTAGCACTGACTTTTGCATTTAAGTTTGAAATTTCCATTCAGGTGTATTCAACCCCCCCCTCTACACTGAAAGCTCCTCTCTGGACCAACAATTGGTATCAGAGAATGTAAGGATGGAGGCACACTTAACGTCGCTGCATGACAGTATGACTAACATCCTGGAGAAAGGATCTATTGTTCCCATGATCGACAGCGTCGAACTTGCAACTGTGGCAGCAATAGGTGCCAGAACCGGCGAAAAAGATCCCAAGGACAAGAGCCTCTTTACAGCAGAGGAGAGAAAGCTGCACAAACTCGACCGAGTTGCACGTAACACAATGCTCTCTACGCTCAGTAATTCTTACCTAGGGAGGGTGCACGACTGCAAGTCTCCAAAGGAGCTTTGGGATGCCCTCACAGTGCTGAGCCAACGAACTCCACTGGACATAATGAGACACCAAGGAAAAAAGGCAGAAGGTTCAACGTATTACAACTACAGGAAGACTAGGTATTATCCAATGAATGTCCAGAGCTCACGGCTGATGAAAGAGCTAAAAGGCAAAAGAACATAAGCTGATTGCTTTTTCTTTCTAATAATTAATTGAAGCCTCAGGGCCTCTATCCATTTATTCATTCGACCCAACTTTATTTTGTTCCGTTCCAATAATTCAATGAAGTTTTTCTACCAATCCGATAAGAATAAAATATCCTCAGAACTTTCCATTGAAACGACATGCTATTTTTTCCATTTATTCCCTTTTAGGGTCAGTCGTCGGGAAGTCGCATCCGTCCCATCGCAAGCACCTACAATGTCATTAACACATTGGTTTACCCTTGTTTTTTTGGTCGTTTAACGTACGGTCGCCCCTCCAACAAGAAAATGTATAAATATGGAAACTTCTCAGCCATTTGGATCGGAGAATTTATGGAGGAAATCGGGGTAGCTCAGAGGATTAGAGCACGTGGCTACGAACCACGGTGTCAGCTTTTTATTTGAATAAAAAAAATCCTCTTCATCATAAATGATCCGCTTGCCCCGAGTTGTTTTTTGGTGGGATGGTCTTTCTTCGCCACTAGTGGCAACTAAGTTCTTGGTAATTTGCAAGGAATGAAATACCACATTTAGAAGCCCATTTACTTCGCAATTTAGACAAAAATGGGGTTTCATATTCAGGAGTATAATAAGTCAATTTGTACTCTTTAACACCCGCTTTGGATTCCAGGCGAGATAAGTTCATCAGAAAAACGCAAGCCTACATAGTCGGAGAACTATCCGATTGCTCGTGTGATGAAGAGCTGTTCATGGAATCATCTGATGATGAAGCAGTAATCATGGTAATCGAAACTGAAGAAGATACTGAACTATGTCTTATGGCTAGAGAAAAGGATGAGGTAAATTCTAATTCTAATATATGTCCCTCTTCGCCATGCATACACGACACAAGCTCTATCGTAGGTTAACCTCTTGATGTGGTTCTTGCATATGAAGAACTGTTGGAGAATCAAATTCAGATGAGCCATCAGTTTAGTAGAACACTTCTGGAGCTGGAACTACTAAAAGCTGAGAATCAGAGACTTTCGATGAGGTGTTAGGACTCTACTGAGTCTGAAGTACTTGTTTTGAGACAGAAGGAAGAGATAAATTCTCTGATGGCTAAGTCTCAACTTCAAGAATCACAGATCTCATTTCTGACCGTGGACAACTTTGAGAAAGAGGCTGAAATTGCGCGCCTAAAGGACCGACTTACGGTCCGAGCTTAGTATGAAGCTCTGAGGAAAAGCAATGAGGCTTGGAGAACCCTAATAACAAAGAATATATAGGAGCAAAACAAAAGCTTGAGAAGTTGCTGAGATCACAGAGACCATGTTCTATAAAGGAAGGACTTGGTTATACTTATGAAGAAACTACTTCAGGACAAAAAAGCTCAGATCAGCTGGCTGACAGATTTGTCCAAAGGGGAACTCAATATGTTGAATCTTCAACTCCTCAGACAAAGAACAAATAGAAGATAAAAGCACCTCAGCCCAGCTACTAGAAGATGACCCAAGGTTCAAGCCCCAGAACACCCAGATCCAATTCAGAGAGGACTAAGAAGGTCAGATGGGTAGAACAGTATGGCTATCCACAATGTACACATCCAGCTCAGGTTGGATTATACTATTATGAGCCCAGAATCAAAAGCCCTAAGGTTTTGCAGAAGAAGAAGAAACCTAAACCTCGGAAGTTGAAGAAGTCAAGATCTCCCGTCTCAACAGAGAAATTAGCTGATAACAAAGCCAAGAGGATATCTCCAACCATCAGGGATATCAGACAGATTTAGATCCAAAAATCCACTAACCTCTAAGGTCCCAACCTGAACCCAAAGGGTACCTAAATTTATTTTTATTTTGCAGGTGCTAAAGGACCCTTGATTCGTGGACAGCAGATGCTCAAGACATGTGACGCTTCAAAAGAATCTGCTGACCAACTACGTTTAGCAAGAAGGAGATAGAATTTAATTTGGTGACAACTCCAAAGGATATACAAAGGGATACAGAACACTAAAGATAGGAACTACCATAGTTCCCAGAGTATCATATGTTGAAGGATTTCAACATAATATCCTTTCAGTAAGTCAATTCTGTGATAACTCCAATAAAGTGACTTTTGACGCAGGTTTTTGTGATGTTCTTGACAAATCTACGGGAAAGATTGTGTTATTATGCTTGCAGAGAAGAAATATTTATTATGCTGATTAGAATACCGCTGAATTTGAAGCCTGCTTGGTAGCACACACAAAGTCAGATGACAAAACTGCATGGCTGTGACAGAGAAAAATAAGTCTCCTAAACTTCAAAACAATGAACAAGCTAGCAAGAGATGCTAAAGTCTGAGGACTACCCAATGAAGTATTCAAGAGACACAAGAATTGTTAAGCATGCCTGAAGGGAAAGCAAACCAGATCAAGCAATCCGTCAATTCCGTCACCTTCTACTGATGCGATCCTTCAGCTGCTCCACATGGACTTATTCGGGCCAATCTCTCCAATGACGATCAGAGGCTACTAATGTTCCTGAGCGCAATGCCCTTGTGGTAACTGAGACCTCTACTAAGAATAACAACTCAGGGGGAACTACTAATGTTCCTAAGCGGAATGCCCTTGAACCTGGTGACTCAGTAGATCCTAATCTTGTTATTGAATTGCTTCAATCACAAAATTGTACTATTGAAATTCCTCATAATCTGATATTTTTTGCAGAATCAATTTCAGAAGAAGTAAGAAGAAGCCGTCGTTCTTGGTTAGATGTTCACACGCCAGATCTTATTATAGGAGATTCGTCAGCAAGCGTTAAGACAAGACCAGGATTCTTTCAAGGAGAAAACGCTATATACTCCTGCTTCTTGTCTACTGAAGAAACTCAATCGATTGAGGATGCACTGAATGATGCTGACTGGATCACTACTATACAAGAAGAGCTCAACCAATTCACCAAAAACAACGTTTGGGAGCTTGTTGACAGATCCAAGCACCAACATGTGATAGGAACTCAATGGGTCTTCAAGAACAAGCAAGATGAAAACAACATCATCGTCAGGAATAAAGCCAGACTCGTTGCCAAAGGATATTATCAATCTGATGAAATGTTCGCTCCAGTTGCAAGATTGGAAGCCATTCGTCTCTTCCTAGCTTATGCAACTCATCAACAGTTCACTGTATATCAGATGGATGTTAAGTCAGCTTTCTTGAACGATGTGATGAAGGAAGAAGCCTACATAGAACAACCACTTGGCTTTTGCATGGACGTCAAGTATACAGACTCAAGAAAGCTCAATAATGGTTAAAACAAGCACTCAGGGCTTGGTATGATACCCTTTCAGACTTTCTACTTCAGAAAGGTTTTCAGAAAGTAACGGTAGATCGCACCCTAATCAGTCTCAAGTTAAAAAATGACATTCTAATGGTGCAGATCTATGTGGATGACATCATCTTTGGATCTAAGAATGTGACCATGTGTTAGAAATTCAAAAAGACGATGAAAGATAAATTCGAGATGTCGATAATGAGAGAAATGAATTATTTCCTTGGACTTCAGATGAAGCAATCTAAGAGGGGAATATTCATAAATCAAGCGAAATATACTAAAGATCTCATCAAGAAATTCGATTGCGAATCCAACAAATCAGTAAAGATTCCCATGAACACAAATCTCAAGATTAATCTTGATAAAGAGAGAGTATCTGTTAACTCATTTGATTATTTGCTATAATTGGTTCATTGTTAATTTTAACTGCCAGCAGACCTGATATAACCTATGTTGTAGGTGTATACGCGAGATTTCAGGCGAATCCCAAGTGATGTCATAACCTATGTTGGGTTATGGTATCTTGCTCATGATAATCTTGAACTAACTTGATATTCTGATGTTGATTATGTAGGATGTCAAATCGACAAGAAATCGACTTCAGGAAAATGTCAGTTCCTGGGCAGTAAGCTAATATCGTGGTTTTCAAAGAAACAACACTCAGTAGCTAATATCGTGCTTGAATGTAGTAGGTTTCCAAATTCATTTCCTCCAAGTAACGAAGTTCTGGTCCCATCTGACTTGGAGGAAATCATTAGCAACAAGAGAGTCTGGTTCGAGCCAGCACTAGCCTTCAGATTATGTGAAGTAGACTGCATGGAGCCGATCTTCAACGCTCTTCAGTCATCGGGCCTGCAGACCCTGTTATCTAGGGTTCCTCTTTACTGCCTCCCCCGTCAGGTCAGAGAATTCTTCATGAATCTTCGCCAGAATGAAGATCATCGGGATATTTCTTGCATATCCTACCAGTAAGAAACGAGTAACAACGTATGGGAAGAGAAGATCGTAGATATCGATGTTGCTAAGTGCCTTCAGCTGAGTTTCCACCTTCCTAATGAGGGGATCTCTCCAATTGGATATAAGGAGACATCCATCAACATGTACGTCTGCCAATTTAGCAGGCAAAAGGTGTTGGGTTATGAGTCAGTAGATGGTATTCAGCTGTTAGTGGTTAAAATAATATTGGGGGAAATCATAGTAGCACTATGGAATTGAAGATCCCAAAACCCAGCTGATATCAGTAGTGTAGTGTCTTGATAGGACTAGATAATGTATAGGCAAGACTATTTTTATTATCTATCTTTTTGTCTAAGTCGTGTACGGGGTAAATTGTTAGATTGATCTTCAGTCGAAGTTACTCTCCAGAACCCCACGTCATCAGTGTAATAACTTGCGTTCTTCAATCAGCAGCTGATCTTTACCTTCAGTAGAAGACATCTCATCAGCTGACAGACATCAGCAGAAGAACTCTATGCAAGCTCAGTCCCTTCGCAGTCATCAGCTGACCATACTCAAGAGAATATCTCTTGTCAGCCGACTCAAATGAAGAAGACAGAGACTGCTTAAAGTCTACTGTATCCGATAGAAAACGACTCAGCCGCTAAAGTCATTTCGAAAGTCAGCAGAAGACATACGAGGATTAGAGAGAGTCAACTGCGATATCTGACACAATCTCACCTACCACAAACCTCGACCAATGAGAAGCCGACAACGCTTTATCTGCTCTGACCAACTAAAGCTGCTCTCATGTACAGTGTCCAACAACTCGCCTGCAATAATTCGAATTTATAGCCATTTTCTTTGGAAGCTTGTGACACGTGGCATCGTCTTCTCCAACGGACGTATGCCTGCTCACAACTATAAATAGAGAAGAAATCCGAGCTTCACGCACGGGATATCAAGGGAAAAATGCTCAAGCTTTCGAACAACTCTAGCGCATTCAAGATCAATCCAGCGAATAACTTGCCCAATAGAATATCATTAGTTCTTCTCTCTAGATTTCTTTAGATCCCTCTTCTCTAGCTAAGCTCATTGCCAAATTTATAGCTTAGAAATTCGAAGGAGTTCACTTTCTGTGAATTGTTCTTATTGTAAGAACTCCTTCCTAGTTGGAGATTATCCCCTCCATTTCAAACCTCGGTTTGAACTGTAAAGTCGCTAAGGACTATAACTTAGAAGGGTCTGTCCATTGCACAGATTCCTTGCTGAGACTTGCTCAGATAAATCAACGTGAACTCATGTTCAGCAGGACCGTGGACGTAGGATCTTGCGTATCCGAACCACGTTAAAAATTGCTTGTGTTATTTACTGTTTTATTGCATTGCATACAAACTGATTAAAAATTATATCTTTGCATAAAACGTATTCTCAAAGCGCACTAGCCAAAAATTACTTGATTTGTGAAAATCACGTTTTCAAACTGAGATGAATCTCCGGGCCCCACACACATATCCGCAGAACGTCTCCGACTGAGTTTCAAGTACTGACAAAAGTCAGTAGGAGAGCTCAGTAGTTGGCACACTTCTGACCCACGATCGAAGGTTACTATTTGGCACTGTTCATCTGTTGCAACCTACAGCTCAGCTCTCCTTCGCGTTCTGAGAAAAAGAAACTGTGATCAGGTGTATTCACCCCCCCCTCTACACCTGACTATCGTCTCCGGACCAACAATTGGTATCAGAGCACACAGTGTTCTTCTGAATAACCGGTTCTGAAATACTGGTCTTCTCGAACAGATCCTGAAAACATTTTTTATGCACAAGCATCTCTTCATACATCCTTATACTCTTACCTATAATGTCTGATATGTCAGGTATTCGGATGGTACCGATGTTCTTAATAGAGAACTACACGGTATGGCGTGTGAGAATGGAGGCACACCTCACATCGCTGCATGACAGCATGACGGACGTCCTTGAGACAGGACCCATCATTCCCATGATCGACACCATACAATTTGCCGCTGTGGGAGGTGTAGGAGCGCAGACTAGCGCTAAGGTCGCTAAAGAAAAATCAGCCTTCATACCAGAAGAGAAAAAGCTGCACAACCTCGACCGAGTTGCGCATAATGCAATCCTGACTACACTCAGTAATTCTCACCTCGGGAGGGTGCAAGACTGCAAGACGACGAAAGAACTTTGGGATGCCCTGGCTGTACTGAGCCAAGGAACCCCGCAGATCAAAGAGAACAAGCTCGAATTAGAGCTAGAAAAGTTCGACGCGTTTGCCATGGAGCCCAGTGAGACCATTGACGAGCTAAGCGTCAGATTCACAAACCAAGTCAATGTGATCAACGGGCTGGGGAGGATGTTCACCAACAAAGAGATGAACACCAAGATCTTAAGAGCACTACCTCGACAGAAGTGGCTTCCATTTGCTACTTATTTACGTCGCTCTGATCTTAATGCTCTAACTCCTGATGTTATTTTTTCAGAATTAAAAACAGAAGAATTTGAGTACAGCCTACCCCAAAGATGTTCCAGTGCTCCATTTGACACTCAGATTGACCATGCTTTCAAAGCAACAGTCAGCAAAACTGGAATCAAACCCATTTCTTCCAGCAAGGCAGTAGCTGCAGCAGAAACAAAGTCCTCTGAGACATCTGCTACTGACCCACTTGCGCTTATGGCTCTCAAATATCGAAGAGAAAAGGAGAGAGTCAGAAAGCTGAAGAAATACAACAAAGATTCTCCCTCAGGTAAGAAAGATTTTCGAAAAAGGGAAGAATCTAAACCTTCTACTGACTGCAGGAACACATAACCTGCTGCGAGTCCATCCAAAGATTCAGTGGAAAAAGCAAAGCAGATCATGCATGTCTGCTACAACCGTAAGAAGGAGGGACACTATCAAGATCGAATGTCCCGAACTCTCACTGCTCAAAGAGCGTAACGGCGAGCCGACGCGAGAAATTTACCCGTAGGAGGCAGGCCTACATAGCCGGAGAGATATCTGGATGACTTAATCGAGGAAGATACATTCATGTATTCTTCGAAGACGAAGCTGCATTTGTTGCCGTTGAGATCGGAGAAACAGATCCTGAAGAAAATGCGGAATATTGTCGATGGCCGGAGAAGAGGCCGAGGTAAATTCTAAACTTAATTTAACCTCTTCTTCTCACAAGCACACACGACACGTGCTCGGACACGAGATGAGCCTCTAGATGTGGTACAAGCCTACGATGATCTACTAGAGGAGCAAGATTCGGTGAGCAGAGAGTTCAAGCAGAACCATTCGAGAACCGGAACAGGTAAAGGCCGAGAATCGAGACTTTCTTCGATTGTCGGGTCTCTGCGAGTCCGAGAATCTTGTTGTGAGACTCAAGGAAGAGATTAAATCTCTTATGACTAAGTCTCGCTTCAAGAAACTCGGATATCGGTTCGACCAAGGACAATTTCGAGAAAGATACTAAGATAGCCCGACTCGGTCCGAAGCTCGCGAAGTTGAAAAGGATTATGAGTCACTTCGAAGAAGTGATGAAGTTTGGCGAGAACCGATGACCGAACAAGCACCTAGGAGCTAAGGAGAAGTTGGAAAGTATGCTTAGAGCGCAAAGGCCGACGGTCATGAAAGAAGGACTTGGCTATACTCATGAAGCTTCCACTTCAAAGAGCTCAGAACTGCTGGCTGATAGGTTCGTCAGAGGTAAAGTTCAGACTACTGACTCAGCACCTCAGACGAAGAATAAACAGAAGATAGTTGCACCTCAGCCGAGCAACAAGAAACAGCTGACCAGAGGTTCCAGCCCCAGGACACCACGATCAAACTCAGGGGGAACCAAGAAGGTCAGGGGGGCGGAATAGTACAAGGAACCACTGCATGAACATCCAGCTCAATATGGTTCGTACTACTATGAGCCCAGGGTCAGGATCAGCGCAAGGCCTCAGAAGAAGAAAGCTCCTGAACCCAAAATCATCAGAAAGTCAGTGTCTCTGAGTCCTGTGGAGAAGAAAGCTGACAAGGTTCAGAAGAAGAAGTCTCAGACTTCTAAGGTCCCTAGGCAGATCTGGGTTCCGAAATCACCCACTAACATGTAAGGACCCAACTGAACCAAAGGGTACCTAAAAATGTTTCTGTTTTGCAGGTGCATAAGGACCCATGGATAGTGGACATCGGCTGCTCAAGACATATGACTTATCAAAAGAGCCTGATGACCAACTACGTACAAGAAAATGGTCCCAGAATTGAATTTGTTGACAACTCAAAAGGCTACACAAGGGGATATGGAACGCTGAACATTGGGACTGCTTCAGTTCCAAGAGTAACATATGTTGAAGGACTTCAACATAATCTCCTTTCAGTCAGTCAATTCTGTGACAATCTAAATAGAGTGATCTTTGACGCTGGTTTCTGTGATATTGTTGATAAATCTAACAGGGAAAACAGTGTTATCAGGTTCGCGGAGGAAGAATATATACATTGCAAACTGGAAAACCGCAGAACCCGAGGCTTGCTTACTCGCACGTACTCAAATCTAGTGACAAGGCGGGATGGCCGTGGCACAAGAGACTCGATCCACCTGAACTTCAAGACTATGAACAAGCTAGCCAAGAACTCTAAAGTCAGAGGACTGCCCAACGAATAGTTTATCAAAGACAGGAATTGTGAAGCAAGTTTGAAGGGAAAGCATACAAAGAGTAGCAATCCACCTATTCCGTCACCTTCCACTGATGGAATCCTTCAGCTGCTACACATGAACTTATTCGGGCCAGTTTCTCCAGTGACTATAAGAGGCAAGAAGTATGCCCTCGTCGTTATTGACGACTACTCGAGATATACATGGGTCATCTTCATAGCCAACAAATCTGATGTCCAGACTGAGTTGCCCAAACTACTGAAAAAGCTCAGTGTGGAAAGGACATCAAGATACAGAGAATTCGCTCAGATAGAGGAACAGAATTTCTCAACTCAGTAGTTGAAGAGTACTGCGAAAAGGAGGGAATTAAGCACGAGACATCAGCAGCTCGCACCCCTCAGCAGAACGGACTTGCTGAACGCAAAAACAGAACACTTAAAGAAGCAGCAAGAACGCTCCTAGCGGACTACGGACTACCCTCAAAGTTCACGGGCGGATGCTCCGACACGATCCGCTACACTCAGAATCGCTCACTACTTACACAGCAACACATGAAGACACCATACGAATTATGGAAAGGGAGAATTCCTTCTATTTCTCATTTTCATATTTTTGGTTGTCCGTGCTTTAGTCACAATAATAGGAAAGATTAGTTGAAGGTCTTTGATAGCAAATCTGATCAAGGAGTATTTTTAGGATACTCTCGGGTCAGTAAAGCCTTCAGAGTCTTTAACTATCGGACCCTTTGCGTGGAGGAAAGCCCTCATGTTGTTTTTGATGAGTTTGTTACTGAGAACAGGAAAACTACAAAGACAAATACTGAAGATGTCAGCAGGAAGCTACATGATCTCGCACTAAACGACAAAACTGAAAAGATCCAGCATTGTTGGGATGATGAGTCAGACGATGAAGAAATCCAGACTCAGCCAACAAGCGATGTAGCTGACCTAGTTGATTCTACTGGACAAAATCAACAACAGGTAACAATGGTCGATGAGGAAGCCCCAGTGGTAACTGAGACCTCTACTGAGAATATAAACTCAAGGGGAACAAATATTGTTCCTGAGACAAATGCCCCTGAACTTGGAAACTCAGTAGATCCTAACCTTCTTACTGAACTAATGCAATCATAGAACAGTACAACTGAAATGCCTAACACACCTACTGACTGTGTAGAAGTAGTATCAAAAGAAGAAGCCAGACTCAGACGTTCATGGCTTGACGCTCATTCTTCAGATCTTATTATAGGAGATCTGTCAGCAACTATAAGGACAAGATCTAGACTAAGTCAAGGAGAAAGTAGGCCAAATCAATAGTCATTCCTGAGTATGTAGGCCGAATCAGTAGTCATTCCTAAGTATGTATCAATTCAGGATTCAGAGTCCGGTAAGGAGGACACGACTCTGACTAATAAAGTCAAGAGGATACACTCGGAAGAGACTCAGTCGGACTTACCTGCTGACTTACCTCAGGTTGAGGTCTCCACATCTGTCCCGACTTCAGTACTGACAACTCAGCTCAGAGCTGCTGAAGAGATTGCGGTCCAGATACCTAAAATCCTAGATCACTCTGATCTAGTGGACATAGCAGTCAGAGCTAGGGTCCAGATGCGTCTCAGATTCCTCAAATGTGATCTTCTTGATGAGACCATCGGCCTAAGTACTGTCCCTATACTTATATAGGAGGAGCAGACGCTGAGGGAAGAGATTAGCTATGGAGAGCGAGCAGATATCCCGTCTATGGACGATCTCATTGATACTCATCCTGCTGAGTCTGAAGGGCACAGATGGAAACTCTACTCAGCTCCAGACTCAACTTGACTCAAATTTGATGAGTCACCCAAGGATCAGACCAGGGAAATTCTGTTCAGGGAAAATCTCCCAGAGATGATGACTCACCACCTCCACCGCCTTCATTTGGTGCCATAATCTTAACACCGTCTACTTCTTAGGAAAAGCCAAAACAATATAGTTATCAGGCTGCTGAGATCAAAGACGTGTCTGCAGCATCTATAAACAACTTCCTTAAGCGTTAGGGTCGCAAGAATCATCTTCTCGCCAAAGACATGAACTCAAAATAGAGCCGATCTACTGAGGCTCAGACTCAGAAGCTGAGCGACCTGACCGCTGAAGTGGAGAGGATCAGTACTTCTACTGCTCTAGATACTTAAGAGATTCCTCCACCGTGCACTTGACAATCAGAGGACTAATTTAAACGCTTAGTTTCAGCAAATCCTGTAGTCTCAGGCCGATACATTTTCTGATAAAAATGGCCACTGCATTGGATCAGGTCCTCAAGGCCTTCGAAGAGCGTAGTAAGCTGACCACCGAGAGCATCTCTAAAGCACTCGTGGAACAGCACAACGCCATCCTGGCTATTAAGAAAGAAGCCACATAAATGGTTGAAGCATACTTGATACGGCTTGAAGCTACCAAATCTGAAGTACTCTAATTGGCTCAGTCAGAGCATGATAAACATTGGAATGAGTGCACTGATACCGTTCAGGATGTTGGGGCAAAGATTGACACGATCAAACTTTCAGTATCAGGGCTTACTAAGAAGGTTATTGTCTTGGAAAGTCAATTAGATGATGCCAAAAGGGGGGTAGGAAGTAGGAGGAAACACCTACTAACCTGCATTAAGGCTGAAGAGACAGGAGCCAGTAAGATAGTTGAGAAGAGGCAAGGTTAAGGAGAACCCACTGAGGCCGCTATTTCTGAGGTAGCTGAGTTCTTTGAAGAACTGTTAGAAGAGCCAACTCGCTCAGCTGCTAAAGGAAAAGCCTTAGCCCCTCCCAGTCCTCCTAAGGCAAATAAGCTAAAATTCTAACACCTGACGAACAAATCGTCTATGATGAGAAGATGACTAAGGAATTACAAGATGAGGAGGAAGGAAAGACAAAAGCTAAGAAGAAGGGTATACAGATAAGATCTCCAGTTCCTAACCCAAGGCTCAAACATCCAAAGAAAAATCCAAATCTACTGAGCCTGAAGCTTTTATGCCTAAGTCCAAGTCATCTGAACCATCTGATGCTGAAGCTGTAACTGAATGTGAGCATACTATCCCCTCTACTGAAGCTGAAATGAAAGAGATATGGGATGCATGTGGAAGAGGTTTGGACATAATGGCTGAAGCCCACCAAATTCAAGCTGCAAAAGAGATGATAAGATTAGCAGACCTTGAGACCCTCAAACAGAGAACTGACTAGGAAGCAAAGGAAAGAATCCCTGAGAAAGATAGGAGTGTCCCTACAACTTCTATGTTATTCAGATATAGGGATCAGGGAAACAACATTAAAAAGATCCAAGGGCTGACCAGTGTGTCCCTTGGAAGATTAATCAAAAGTGGGAGCAGATCAAGGTCGACTTCATCAAGAGTTATTATATCTGGAAGGTAGTAAGTGAGCAAACTGATCCAGACAGTATCTTCAAAGAACTCTTGATGAATTAAGAACCTGAAGTATATGCAGAAATCCAGATCGCTCTCCAACAGTCGGGTAATATTCACAAGGCACCTGAATTCATAACTCTCCCTCCTCCTTGGACTCTAGAAGAAAATATCTGCACTAAGGAGATTGAGGATGAGATTAGATTTGCCGCCGTGAGAAAAGGGCTGAACTTGAAAGATGTTGAAGACCTCAAAGAGATCAGGAAGCTGAGAAGAAGAGTCTACAGAGGTTATGGTCTTGATCTTCCAGAGAAGAAATCTGCTGACTTCAAGGCACGACTGCAACAATTCAGGAAGTCCAGCTGATTCTCTCTTGCTCTGATGCCTTCTCTTTAGCTCTAATAGTATTGTGATAGAATAGAATTTCTTGTACTTGTAATCTCTCCGATTATATATGGAATTCTACTTCTTTTGGCCTCCGACAACTACTCATTGTCACCTGGCTATGTTTTCAAACTAGAACAAAAGGTTTTACTCACTTCAGCACTTTCGCATCTTCAAAATATATAAAAGTTTTACATAGGTGTATTTCCCCCCCCCCCACACACACACACCCACACCTATTTCTCGTTTACTAGACCATTAGTATGATCCCAAAATCCAGGTGATTAATAAACATGTATATGTAATAGATGATTCAACTTTGTTTGAGCTCAGCTTGTTAGGAGCTCAATTGGCTAGATTATTAGTTTTCTGTAGTTGTCCAGACCAAATAGAAGATTTGAGAGCATTGTTTGAATCTATTGAATGTGAGGAGTGGAGTCAAATAAGCAACGGTCCCTATAGACATAAGATAAAGAGAATGTCATTAAAGGTATCAACTTAGTCAAGCTTAGAGGTATCTTATCATAGGAAGTCAACTCAGTGTCCATCTTGGAGTTTGAACAAGCCTCGACAAAGTTGCAATCGATGCAATGCTCAAACACTGGACGACTCATACCTAGGCAGGATAGCCCACTGCAAATCGGCCAAAGAAATGTGGGACACATTGGCAAAAATCGCAGCGTAACAAAGAAAATCACACAAAAAATACTTATGATTGCTACTTAGAAATATGACTCATTAAAAATGTTGCCATGTGTGTCTATCAAATAAATGCATATTAGGTTTACTAACTTGACAAATGAAATCTGTATGTTAGGTAAAAACTATTCCAATCAGGAGATGAATCAGCGAATTCTGAGAGGACTTCCCATGGCTAAATGGGAAAACTTCAATATAATTTTGACACAAACAAGAAGATCTCGATAATCGGACTCCCGAATACATATTCTCTTAACTTAAAGCTCATGAATTTAAAATGGAGTTGCCTGACCTCACAAACAGCTCAACCAAGAGCGAAGGCCAAGTTAACAACAAGGGAGTTGCCCTATTAGCCGCTAAAGAAATGAAGGTTGCGTCACTGACAAAAAGTCTCAATAAGCTCCCAAGTAGAGCGAGATAGCCGAACGCGTTCGTTCTCATGGCTAGAAGAACTGAAAGAAGAGGCGACAAATATGATCAGTACAAGAGAGCTACTATAAAAAACATCAATCGTCTAACTTAAGACCTGAAAAAGATAGAAGAAGAAGAGACAAGGATTCCAAGAGCAAATATGAACCTTCTTCCTCATGTAAGAAAGAGTCGATGTTAGTAGAAAACGAACCTCACCAGTGCTACAACTACTACAACACGAGTCATTATCAATAAGACTGTCTTAAGTTAACTCCAAAGGAAGAGAGTTGAAAGAAAAGCAGGATGCAACCCGTCACTAAAAGAAAGACAAGCTTTGGTTGCTGAAGAGAAGGAAATAACAGCTTCGTCATTCGACTCAGCCAAGAACAAGGAAGAAGAGCTTTTTGACTCCTCAAGCGATGATGCAGGACTAATAGCTCTTGAATGCTCTGAAGAAACTTGTCTTATGGCTGATTAGGAACCTGAGGTAAACTCTCTTAAATATGTATCTTCACACAAGACTTTATTTCTAGTGCAGGTGACTTTGACCTACAAAATACCTTTGAGGATCTTTTGGCTGATCATCAGCAACTGGAGAAACTCTTCAATAAAGTGGTAGCAGAAAACAAAGAGTTGTGCACCAAACTAAAAGAATCAAAGAGGGTATCCAAAGGACCTCACTGATGCTCAAGACCTAATCCTGACAATAAGTGAAGAGAGAGTCAATCTATTGAAAGTTTCCCAGGACTGCGAGTCTAATGTAACTTTACTAAAAAAAGATCTTTCTGTCAAGGAGAATGATAACAAACAGTTACAATCAAAGCTCATAAATCTTCTTCAGGAACATGACAGACTGAAAAGGTCAGAAAAGACCTTCATCATCTCTGAGAAGTTCTTAAAATCACACCAACTCTTTGAAGGAATTTTTGAACAACAACACATAACCTCTTGTAAGGAAGGTGTAGGCTACGATCAGCAAGCATCCACGTCAAACCAGACAAAGAATAGTCTGAAAGAGATGCTTGTCAAAGGATTTGTTCATGAAAACAAAATTCAGCCGAGGAAGAGCCAAAATAACTACTACAGCTCCTAAAGAATAGTCTAAAATAGATGTTGGTCAGAGGATCTGTTCATGAAAACAAGATTGAATTTGATTAGACCAGGAACAGATTTCCTGAACAACCTCAACATATATTATCCACAACGTCAACATCAACAATGCACACACCAGGATCAACTCTAGCTCACCTACCTTAGTAGATCTCTCTCTAACAGATCTATTTAGGAAGGAGACTATATATATGAAGAACCTTGGATCAAACAAGTTTATGGAACAATTGCATATCCTTAAGCCTTCAAGAACTTAACCTCCCATTCTCTCCTAGGCCCTTATTATTAGTTGTGTCTATTCTTGATGCCCAAAAAGTTCCAAGAATCACTAAGCCATAATCTTCATGTTTGCTTAGTTGGGAAGGTCTGAAATCTTGTAAAGACCTCTCTAGTTTGAGAAACCACACCCAACCCCAACTAGAAGTGTTGAAGAGTTTGTAGTGTTTGTTGGAATCTTTGTAGAAGTCGAAGTAGACGACGACGAAGAAGACGTATAACAGAATTCAACAAAATTTTGTTATAAGAAATATCACTATGTTAGGAAGAGTGGATATAGGAGTTATCTCCGAACCACTATATATCGTGTGCCTGCGTTACTGCTTTATCTTACTTGCTTTCAAATATAAGTTATTTTAGTACTTATTAACTGTTTAATACACGTTGAAAGAGTTTTTCAAACTAGAACAAAGGGTTTTACTCACTTCTGCACTTTTGCATCAATATATAAAAGTTTTATATAGGTATATCTCCCCCCTCCCCCATACACCTATTACTCGTTTATTGGACCATCAATATGATCCCAAAATCCTAGGTCATTGATAAACATGGATAATGTAATAAATGATTCAACTTTGTTTGAGCTCGGCTTGTTAGGAGCTCAGTAGGTTAGATTGTTAGTTTTCTATAGCTGTCCGGACTCAATAGAAGATTTGTCAGCAATGACTGAAGACTCGTTATGGTTCAGTTCAGCATACAGAACCTACTAAATGTGAGAAGTGGAGTCAGATAAGCAAAAGTCCCAGCTGACATAAGATAATGAGAATGTTAATAGAGGTATCAACTTAGTAAAGCGTCAAAGGTATCTTATCAAAGGAAGTCAACTCAGTGTCCAGCTTGGAATTTGAACAATTCTTACCTACTACATAGACATCGACTATTGAGATACTGTCACCATTATACCCGTTCTGAAATAAAGTTGCAGTAAAGTTTTGAACTCTGAGAAAGAGGAGAATCTCTACATTAGAATTCAAATTGAAGAGAAGACCGTTTGCGAGTCGTCTACCTACAGTGATTAGGTTTTCCTCTAATGGATCTATTCACCAGTCACGACTATAAATAGATAAGATCTTCATTGTATGAATAACTTCAGGAACACAAACATTCAAAGCGTACACAAGCAAAGAACTTAGAACATATTGAATATCCTTTAGATCTTCACTCTAGAGTGATTTAGTTCCCCTCTCTAGTTCCCTAAGCTAACCTTGATACTTCATACCATTAGTGTTGGGTGATGATTCTATCCTCAGCAATGTTGATAAATAGTGGGAAATGATTCAGTCTTCGGTGTTGCCATACACTCAGTGGCCCTGTGCTCGGAAAGAGTCTGTGAAGATTTAAAGATCCCAAAACCCTACACTTCTGCTCTTAGGGAACCGAGCTGAATCGATTAATACAACCTCTAGTATCCAAACGACGTTACACGAACCCAAAGCTTACACTCAGCTGTTCGTCATTCTAGAAGCCACATCCTTGTTCCCTATCCCTCTAACCTAAGCTTAATAGAATATATCCATAGCTTAGACGAAGGAGTTCACTTTCGAACTGATCCTTATTGTAAAGGACTCCTTCACTGTTGGAGAGTTTTTCAAACACTTAGTTTGATAACCCTGTAAACTGAGACTTGCTCAGTATAAATCTCAAGATCAGTGTTTGTCCAGTGTACAAACCGACTGAGACTATCTCAGTATAATAAATAGCTTCCTGATCATTCGGCACAGTGGACGTAGGATTTTTGTGTCCGAACCACTTTAAAAATCTCTGTGTCTTGTGTTCTGTTTCTAAGTGTTGCATTGATTTACTGTTCATACTGAAAACATCTTTTAAATCATTCAACTGAGTTTCAGCAAACTTAACAGACTGCACTGATCAACTGAAACTATTTTGATAAAAGCGTTTTCCTAACTCAACTGAATTGGGCCTACACTTTTCCGCACCACTGAACTCTATTTGCAAGATACTGAATTCTGACTCTCAGTCAGCTAGCAGATCTCAGTAGAGTCAGTCACTCTGCCACACGATTCAGAACAGCTTATCTGGTCTGCTGAACTTGTTCAGTACGACATCATCCTGAAAAGGACTGTTCGTGTTTAAGTTGAGAAAATCGGCTTTCAGGTGTATTCAGCCCCCCTCTACACCTGAACGTGCTCTCGGGACCAACAATTGGTATCAGAGCAGGAATTCTATAAGACTCTTGTTATTCTGAAACTGGTCTACTTGAACGGATCCGAAAAATGTTTTCACTGCATATCATTCTTCATTCATATCACTATCTATCATGTCTGATATGTCAGGAATCAGGATGGTACCCATGTTCTCAGTAGAGAGCTCTGGCGTATGGCGGGTCAGAATGGAGGCACATCTGACCTCTCTCCACGACAGCATAATAGAGGTTCTAGAGGACTGACCTATCGTCCCAACGATCGATAGCGTCGTAGCTCAGGATCCAGCAGATGGAGGTGGACTGGTGACCGGGAAGAAGATTCCCAAGGACAGAAGTCTCTTCACCCCAGAGGAGAAGAAGCTTCACAATTTAGACCGCATCGCCAGAAACGCCATACTGACCACCCTGAGTGATTCCTATCTCGGAAGAGTTCAGGACTGCAAGTCCGCGAAAGAACTCTGGGATGCTCTAGCGCTGCTAAGTCGGGGGACTCAGAAGATCAAAGCAAATAAACTCGTGCTGGAACTCCAAAAGCTAGAAAGACTGTCCCTCATGCCTGGTGACACCATTGAAGATCTCAATGTCAGATTTACGGATCTGATGAACTCTATCAATGGGCTGGGAAAGACATTCTCCAACCGAGAGATGAATCTCAAAATTTTGAGGGCACTGCCAGACGGTCACTGGACTCCCTTTGCTACTCTATTGCGTCATTCTGATTTAGATATTGTTACCCCTGACCATATCTTTTCAGAGCTTAAAGCAGAGGAATTTGAGTTTGGCTTACCTCAAAGGAAGCAGTGAGCTGAAGCTGACACTCAAATCGAACATGCCTTTAAAGCATCAGTCAGCACAGCAGCTCCAGCGACTAGCAAGGCTGAACCTTCACTCACTGACGTACAAGAAGGAAATATAGCTCAGTAATACTGAACGAGCAGCACGCAAAGCCAGAAGGGAGAAGTTCATTAAGAAGAGACAAGCATACATTGCTGGTGAACTCTTAGATGACTCAGATGAAGTCGATTCCTTCATAGATTCATCTGACGATGAAACAGCTTTCATGACCTTAGAGCTTGAAGCTGAAGAAGATACTGAAAAGTGCCTCATGGCAGGAGAAGAGGATGAGGTAAACTCTCATGGACCATTTAATTCATCTTCACACTACACACACGACACTCTTTCAGGTGCAGACGAGAATCTGGACGTTGTGATCACATATGAAGAACTACTCGACGAGCAGATTCAGATGAGTTTGCAGCTCAGTAAGACTCTTCAGGAATTGGATACCCTGAAAGTGGAGAATCAGAGACTTTCGCAGGAGAGTCAGGTTGCTACTGAGTCAGAAGGACTTGTGTTGAGACTCAAGGAGGAGATAAACTCTCTGATGGCCAAGTCTCAGCATCAAGAAGATCAGATCTCAGTCTTGACCAAACACTTGACTCAGAAAAATACTGAACTGAGTCTACTGAAGCAAGAGTTGTCAGGACTTCAGACCGAGCATGAAATGCTGAAGAAAAGTGATGATGTCTAGAGGAACCTAATGATAGAGCGATACATGGGCGCTGAAAAGAAGCTGGAGGCTATGCTAGCAAGCAACAAGCCCAAGCATTGCAAGGAGGTACTTAGATTCAGCCAGGGAGCCTCCTCATCTGCCCCTGTACGCTCAGAAAACTGGCTAGCTGATAGGTTTGTTCAAGGGGAGACCATCAATGCAGACATACTGAACCCCCTAGCCAAGAACAAACAAAAGATGAAGGCACCTCATCCTAGTCATCAGCACTCTGACAAGAACATCAGCACCAGATCACCCCAGTTCAGTCAAGGGGGAACTAGCAAAGCAAAATGGACTGATCAGTATGGACCTCCACAGCTGACACATCCAGCTCAGTATGGGTCATATTACTATGATCCAATAGTCAGGAGAGGATCCAAGAGTCAGAAAAAGAAGAAGAAAGTCGTGCAGAAGGCAAAGGTCAGCAGTCCACCCACTCAGAAGATCAGGACTCCTGAACCTGAAAAGCCTCAAAAGTCAGCATTGACCAGTCCAGTGGTCAGATACGTTGACAAAAGTGGAAAGAAACTGTCTGACAGAAGCGACTGATACTGCATGTTATACTCAGAACCGATCTCTACTGATAAAGCAGCATAAGAAGACATCATATGAACTATGGAATGGCAGGAAGCCCTCTCTATCTTATTTCCATATTTTTGGGTGTTCGTGCTTTATCCACAATAATGGGAAAGATCAGCGGAAGACTTTTGATAACAAGTCAGATCAGGGAGTGTTCTTAGGATACTCCCGGGTCAGCAAAGCTTTCAGAGTCTTCAACTATCGGACTCTTTGCGTGGAGGAAAGCCCTCATGTTGTTTTAATGAGTTTGCTACTGAAGACAGGAGCAGAAACTCTAAAATTGAATCTGAGGACATCAGTAAGCAACTACAGGATCTGAGCTTAAAAGATAAAGTCTAAAAGATCCAACTATGTTGGGATGATGATTCAGATGAGGAAACTGAAGACATGTCTACTGAATCTCAGCCAGCAGCAGAGGTAGCTAAACAGATTGACTCTCCAGAATAGAGTCAATCCTAGGTAACTCAGGTCGATGAAGAAACCCCAACGGTAACTCTGACCTCTACTGAGAATAATAATTCAGGGGGAACTAATGATGTTCCTGAGCTAAATGCCCCTAAACCTGGTGACTCAGTAGATCACACTCTTGTAACTGAATTGCTTCAATCTTAGAATAGTACAACTGAAATGTCTAACTCACCTACTATCTGTGTTGAAGAAATTTCTGATGAAGAGTTGAAACATCGTAGATCGTGGCTGGATGCTCACACTTCTGATCTAATTATAGGAGATCCTTCAGTAAGCGTAAGACAAGATCCAGATTCTGTCAGGGAGAAAGCGCCTTATATTCCTGCTTCTTGTCTACTGAAGAACCTCAATCAGTTGAGGGCGCACTAAAAGATGCTGACTGGATCATAGCTATGCGTATGAGCTGAATCAGTTCACGAGAAACGAAGTTTGGGAGCTTGTTGATAGACCCCGACATCAACATGTGATCGGAACTAAATGGGTCTTCAAGAACAAGCGAGATGAAGACAACGTCATAGTAAGGAATAAAGCAAGACTCGTGGCAAAAGGCTACTGTCAAGCTGAAGGGATAGATTTCGATGAAACATTCGCTCCAGTTGCAAGATTGGAGGCAATCAGACTATTCCTAGCCTACGCAACACATCAAAGATTCAGAGTATATCAAATGGGTGTGAAGTCTGCTTTCCTGAATGGCGTACTGAAAGAAGAAGTCTA
This sequence comes from Lavandula angustifolia, assembly GCA_028984105.1. Taxonomy (NCBI): domain Eukaryota; kingdom Viridiplantae; phylum Streptophyta; class Magnoliopsida; order Lamiales; family Lamiaceae; genus Lavandula; species Lavandula angustifolia. The sequence goes on along the minus strand of CM054814.1, from coordinate 25,798,635 downwards.
TGTGGAACAGCCTCCCGGCTTTCAGTAGGGACATCAAGTTTATAGACTCAGAAAGGCTCTGTATGGGTTAAAACAAGCACCCAGGGCTTGGTACGATACCCTGTCTACGTTTCTTCTTCAGAAAGGTTTTAAGAAGGGCACAGTAGATCGCACATTATTCAGCATTCGACTGGAAGACGACCTATTACTTGTGTAGATCTATGTAGATGACATCATCCTCGGCTCGAAGAACGTCATCATGTGTCAGCAGTTTGAAAGAATGATGAAGGATAAGTTTGAGATGTCAATGATGGGAGAGATGAACTATTTCCTTGGCTTTCATGTCAAACAATCTGAGAAGGGAACGTTTATCAATCAAGGCAAATACACTCGAGACCTCATCAAAAGATTCGGTTGCACATCCCGCAAACCAATCAAGATCCCGATGAACACGAATATGAAGATCGATCTTGATAAAGAGGGAGTATTAGTAGACCAAACTGAATTTCGCGCTATAATTGGCTCTTTATTATACTTAACAGCTACTCGTCCTTTCATAACTTATGTTGTAGGTGTCTGCGCTCGATTTCAGGCGAATCCGAAGCAGAGTCACATGGACTCAGCAAAGAAGATTCTCCGCTATCTCAGAGGAACACCTGACATGGGTTTATGGTATCCAGCTGATAATATTGAACTAACTGGTTATTCCGATGCTAACTATGCAGGATGTAGAATTGACCGAAAGTCAACTTCTGGAACGTGTCAGTTCCTCGGCAGTAAGCTGATTTCATGGTTCTCAAAGAAACAGCATTTAGTAGCAACGTCCACTACTGAAGCTGAATACATGGCTGCCAAAAGTTGCTGCGCCCAAATCCTTTGGCTGAGACAGCAGCTACGCGACTTTGACGTCATTCAGAATGAAGTGCCGATCTTCTGCGATAGTACCAGTGCCATTACAATCACTCAGAATCCTGTACTTCATACGAGATGCAAGCACGTGGACATCAGACACCATTTCCTTCGTGACCATGTTGAAAAGAAGGATCTCAGGATGGAGAAGATCCATACTGACCATCAAAGGGTTGATATACTGACCAAGTCTCTAGCTGAAGCCAGATTCAGAGAACTTTCAGTAGAGCTAGGTCTGTTGGACCCTACTGACTCCAGTCAGTAAGAGGATTCAGGAGATGAGCATTCAGTAAGGGGGAATGTTCACTCTCAGTACTGAGTAAAAATCAGTACGTAGAGACTCAGCACCATCTACACGAGGTATCAGCTGACTACGATGTTCAGCTGACAGGTTTGCGTATCTCTACTCAGTAGCCTATAGATCAATTCTGTGCATTTATGAATCAGATTCAGCATCGTATTCAATGCCTTAGGAAATGTCATTTAATTTTAACGGATCACATTTAATATACGACATTCTATGTACAAGCTTGCTTAACTCTGCCACGCATTAAATGCATGTCGTATCAAGTTACTACTTAGGCTATTTACAACTGACTTTTGACTTAGGCGGCTAATATGATCATTGCCTATTTTATAAAACTTAATCCTATCCGTCCATCTCAAAATGTGCGTTCAAACTGAACCCTTGATCTTTAACTGTTTATCTTCTCTAAGATATATATATTCGTTCAAAATGTTTGAAACCGCCATTTCATATCAGCAAATATCTTAAGTACCCGAGATTTCCTGAGATACTTATTACCTTCTATCAAAATTCTCTTAAAAATCTTCTGAAAATCTCTTGGTAATTCTTCAATGATTATTAAGTATCGTATGATTTTATTTCTCTTATATGTTAATCGATATTGACCTATATTGTGTATGCAGATTCCTATAATGACAGGAAATGCGGTTATAGCTCCTACCGATATGCAAGAGATCCTCGAGAAGGATCATGTCTAGTGCGAACCAGTCGTGGAGTTTGACGAGTGCGACATAGATTTCATGGAGGAGATCTTCTACGCTCTCCGAGAGACCGGTTTGGAAGGATTCTTGTCGAGGAGACCGACCTTCTTCCTCCTGCGACAAGTAGAAGAGATCTATCTGAACTCTGATTCAGTGGATGGAGATATCAGAGGAAGATTCGTCGTCCATCCAGTGGGCGATCCCTCACGCACTGACATGGAAGTGAAGCAGATATCTATTCGAGAAGCCCTTCAGAGAAGCTTCAAGTCTGCCGAATACAGGACTCACAACCGTCGCATATAAAGACGATCTGATGGATGAGTACCTCACTGAGTTCTGCGGGAAGCCAACAGTTTTCAGAGCCGCCTTTCCCAAGAACGCAATACTCCCTCGCATGCAGCATTGGCGTATATAGTGACTCGATTGCCGACGAGTCAAGGTGCTCTTTTGACCAAGTGTCAAGGCCCAAGCTGCAACTGATGATGGCCATATATGATCGGGCCAAGATCAACTGGACTGAGTTTTTCCTCAGAGAGTTCATGACGCAATCAGCCAAATTTAACTAGGCATCCAATCGGCTCAGCGTCAAAGGAAAGCTCCTATACGGACTGAAACTCTCAGTCATGATAGAGGATTTCTGCGCATCTGACAAAGTCACCTTCGCCGACAAGCAGTATTTTAACATGAAGAAAGTCGATTCCGTAACGAGGCGGCTCTTCTTCACCGATTGGCTCAGGGCCCGCTGCACCTAAGGTCGGGACTCAGCAGACCTCCACGCCAAAGAAGAAGAGGTCCCCACCTAAACCCACGCCTAAGGCACCAACCAAGAAGCTGAAGAAGGTCAGCGAGGTTGTGCCTACAGAAACTGAGGCAGAACCAGAGGCCGTCATTACTCAGCCGCCTCTACAGCTGAGAGACGATCCAGAGTCTTCTGAGAAGACACAATCAGTGGAGAAGGCCGTCTCCATTGAACATGGAGAAACAGTGGACCAAGGGGTCTAAGCTGAAGAAGTCCAAGCTGAAGAAGTTTAGGCCTTGGAAAGCCCCTTGGACGTCCCTCCACTCAGCAGCATCCCGTCTGCTGAGAAACAGGCGTCTCCATTTGAGGTCGAGGACTCGGAGACAGCCTCGGAGTTAGAATCTGTCGGGATGGAGGCCTCAGCTCTCAAATCTAAAGCCTCCCGAGAGATTGTTGAAGTGATTTCGGAGATCGCCAGCTACTCTGATCTTGTCCTATTGGCTAGGCAGGCGAGGCTCCACATGCTTATACAGTTCCAGGAATGGCACAATCTGAAAAGACTAGTCATTCACCATTCCTACAAGCAACTTCATGAGGAAGAGCTGCTGATCAGAGGGAAGATTGGCTACTCAGAGCCATCTGACCTCGGCACGCTCGAGGACTTGAGGGCAGCCATGCTCGCATTGCTGAACGACAGACAACCTGTCTCAGCACCCGCGCCCTCAGATGGGTCTGACCCCAATGGTCAGGACCCACCCCGTGATTCAGGCCCTGAGAAGCCTGATGAGGGAACTCAACCGGACAAGGATGCCACTACTTCTACCACTGATCCTCCACTCAGCATCCTTGGTCCCGAGCAGACGGTTGCTGGTACTTCGAAGGCAGCTGATCCTGCTCAACTCCTTCTCGAATCTGCTTTCGAAGTAGCGCCCAACCCAAAGAGCCGTCGATCAAAATTAGGGGCCAGGGCACTGAGGAACCAAGGCAGGCAGAATTGCCTACTTGTCCGTACCGTCCACAAGACTTGGCGGCAAACCACTGAGGCTAAGACTGCAGAGTTGCAGGGACTCAGAACCTCTATCGCCACATCTCCAGTCCCTGACTTCTCCAATATTCTGCTAAATGCCTTAGTTGCGCAGAGAGCTGACTTGGAAGCTCAGCTCAAGACGATTCAGGAAGGCCAGGACAAACTGATGAATGATTACAAGGCCGCTCACACCGCTCACACCGACCGGCCACCGCCATCTCTCAAGCCAATGAACTCAGAATAGAAACTATTCAGAAGAATCTTGAAGAGAAGGTAGAGCAGCAGCTGAAAGAGCTCAAGGTTACGGCTGATCTCTCAGACAAGAAATACAGCGATCAACTGACAAATGAGAGAAACGAGCTGCATGAGGCACTGACAAAGCTACATAATAAGCTGGATGATCTGTCAGACTCATACAAAAGCCTGAACAGAAAGGTATCTGCTCCGCCCCCAACCCTAATTGCTGAAGCCACAAAGGGGGAAGGTTTAGTAGAGAAAGCAACTAAGGAGCCGATACTGAAAGCTCCGAAGAGAGCAAGGTCAGTAGCAGGGGCAACTAAAACTCAGTCATCTACCCCGACTGGACCTACTGAAATTGGCGAGGCCCAGGGTGTCTCAACCGGTGCCGGCAAAGATCAACCGAGATCGGCCCAAGTGGCTCGAGAGCCAAAGAAGTCGCTACTCAGGCAACTCAAACTCCTCTTGATATTATAAAGGAAGTTGTTGAGTATGCTGACGAGGAGTCAGAAGAGGAAGAAGCTCCTCTCCCTCCTCCAGTTGCCGGAAAAGGCCAAAAGGCACTGAAATTTCCAACCCCTCCCTCCAAGAAGAAAGGACCCAGGTGCTTCATAACCCCGGAGGAGGAGGCTCAAATAGCAGCAGATGAGAAGCTGGCTAGGGAAATAGCCAAAGCTGAAGCCGCCAATAAACCTAAGAAAAAGCCTGCCAAAGGCAAAACCAAGGATCCAGCTGGTGGCAAGAAAACAGGTGCTAGGCTGCCTCCTAAAACGCTTAAACTCAGCGACGAGGCTGATGAAGAAAAGGTAAAGGAGAAGCAGCAACAGCAATCAGCTGGGCAGCAGGGGACTTCTAAAGAAAAATCATCCACGCCTGCTGACTCAGAAGAAGAGCCACCTCACAAGCCCTCCTACACTGCCTCGAAGGCACAGGAACAAGAGATGGAAGAAATGTGGGCTCAGTTAGACAGATACTTATATAGAGGTGAAGAGGCCAGGCAAATTGAAGCAGCCAGAGAGAGAATAAGGATGGCAGATCTTGAAGCTCTCAGGCTGAGAACTGAAAAGGAAGCTAGTCAAAGGATCCCTACAAAGGCTGACATCCCCTATAGATACAGGAGATTCAGGAAGCCTACAGATCTGAAGACTCACAGATGGCCTAGAACAGATGAATGGATACCAGTGGAATTCACTCAGAGGTGGGAAGCACTGAAGATCGATTTCATAAAGAGGAACTATTTCTGGAGATTCTGGTCTGAGAAACGCAAGTCAGTGGCATATACTGAATGGATCATGAGAGCTGACTTGGATATGTATGCCAGACTGCAAAAACCTGTAAAAGAAAATGTTGAAGTCAGAGTTCCAGACCCCAGAATCCTGCCACCCCCACAGAGACTTGATGAATCCATTCACTATGGAGTAATAGAGAAAGAAGTAAAGGACGCTGCTGAAGCTAAATTCCTTGATGAAGAAGACCCAGCGGACTTTGCTCAGATACTGAAGCTGAGAAAGGTCACATATCGCATGTATGGAGTGCCTCTTCCTGAAACTTAATCTCAAGATTTCAAAGATAGGATTAGGCAGTTCAAATGATTTCTTGCTTCTGTACTCTCTTTGTATCCTTCTTTTTTTTTTCTAGTCTAGCAGAGATGTAACTGTACTGATATTCTCTTATATATAATATCTCTGCTTGGCTTTGACAATATCTTATTGTCTGAATAGCCGTGTTTGCTTATGCTTAACACTCAGAATCACTAAAGTGATTACTGACTCACACACTCACTGTCTGTTATTTGTTGTCAGTTGTTGCTTAGCTAGATTCTGATAGACTTGATAGCATGGGGGAAAATGTTGATAAGACAGGAGGAAATTTCAGTTTAGTCTCTGTTCTGACTTTCTGCCCTGATCCCCTCAATAATCTAGGACTTAAAGAACAACTCCATTGATCCTACTTGTAATATTTGTAAGGAGCTCTGTTTCTGATAAGTCATAGTGTTAGGTTGATTAGTTGTCTAGTTATTAGGTTTTGGCATCATCAAATAGGGGGAAAATGTTGGGTGATGATTCTATCCTCAGCAACGTTGATAAATAGTGGGAAATGATTCAGTCTTCTGTGTTGTCATACACTCAGTAGCCCCGTGCTCTGAAAGAGTCTATGAAGATTTGAAGATCCCAAAACCCTATATTGATTGGTGAACCATTACATTGTAATTAGTTTTGTTTCTGAGGTTTCAGACTCACCAAACCCTCTGCTCTGGTTCAGGCACTCGGTGGATTATCTCGCCTCGGCCGAAGTAGAAGACTCAGTGATACTAGACTCAGCAGGAGCAGTATACTGAAAGGAGTCAGTGGAACTGAACTCAGTAGGAGTAGTTCACTGTACTCAGAGCTGATCTTTAGTCGAGCCGACTCAGCTAGAGCATGCTACTGAATCAGAGATCCGACTCAGCAGCGGATAGATAGTCTTCTGACTATCAGGATCTTTGAAGTCATTTCAGCAGAGTCAATACGAGGAAGAGAGAAGTCAGCTTCAGATCTCCTTGAAGTATGTTCTGTCTCAACCACTTTCTGAACCTCGGCCAATGACAAGCAGACACGTACCCTATATATACTAAAGCTGCAAGTCAATCAACTTTTCAGAAATGGAGGGAAATGACACTGCCACCATACTTCAAAAGAGTCGTTAGCTACCCAAAAGAGAGAGACAAAGGATCGTCCTCTCCAACGGATCTATCCTAATCTCTTCTCTATAAATAGAGGGATAAATCAAAATTTGAAGCTCACGAACCTCAACAGCACGCAAGAACACATAGAGCATTCAAACGAGCAAATTCGAAAAAGCCTAAGTCTTCCGCAAGAAGTTCGAAGAAGCAATCTCCGGTGAAAGACTACAACTCTGCTCATAGGGAACCAAGCTAAACTGAACTATACAGCCTCTAGTACCAAACGACGATACACGAACCCAAAGCTATATTCAGCTGTTCGCCGTTCTAGAAGCCACATCCTTGTTCCCTATCCCTCTAACCTAAGCTCAATAGAATATATCCATAGCTTAGACGAAGGAGTTCACTTTCGAACTGATCCTTATTGTAAAGGACTCCTTCACTGTTGGAGAGTTTTTCAAACACTTAGTTTGATAACCCCGTAACCGAGACTTGCTCAGTATAAATCTCAAGATCAGTGTTTGTCCAGTGTACAAACCGACTGAGACTATCTCAGTATAATAAATAGCTTCCTGATCATTCGAGACAGTGGACGTAGGATTTTTGTGTCCGAACCACTTTAAAAATCTCTGTGTCTTGTGTTCTGTTTCTAACTGTTGCATTGATTTATTGTTCATACTGAAAACATCTTTTAAATTATTCAACTGAGTTTCAGCAAAGTTAACAGACTGCACTGATCAACTGAAACTGTTTTGATAAAAATGTTTTCCTAACTCAACAGAATTGGGCCTACGCTTTTCCGCACCACTGAACTCTATTTGTAAGATACTGAATTCTGAGTCTCAGTCAGCTAGCAGATCTCAATAGAGTCAGTCACTCTGTCACACGATTCAGAACAGCTTATTTGGTCTGCTGAACTTATTCAGTACGACATCATCCTGAAAAGGACTGTTCGTGTTTAAGTTGAGAAAATCGGTTTTCCGGTGTATTAACCCCCCCTCTACACCTGAACGTGCTCTCAGGATCAATAATTAGATTTGAAGGAGTTCATGTATTGAGCTGTTTATTGTAAGAACTCCTTCACTTGGAAGTACCCTCAAACCCAGCGTGTTCGAAACCTTGTAAAGTCGCTTAAGACTATAACTAAGTCGCGGTCAATCTAATGCATAGAATGACTAAACTTGTTCAGTATAAACACATGCCCTTTGGAAATAGAAAATTGGATGTAGGATATTGTATATCCAAACATACATGAATGACGTATATATTTGTTCTTTTAGAATTCATTTATTTATTTATCTTCCAAATTTATGTTCTAAAACATGAATAGATAAATTTTCAAGTGTTAAAAATGTATATTAGTTATTTTATTTTATTATATCTATTATTTGTAAACCTCTATTTAGTACTCCCTCGGTACCGCTATAAACCGCTCAAAACTTTTTGGCATGAGAATTAACAAAGTAGATGATAAAGTATGAGGTAGATGATAAAGTATGAGAGAGAATATGAGTGAGATAGTGAGAGAGTAGATAATAAAGTAGGATAGAGAAAATGAGTGATTTGGATAAAAGTAGATGATAAAGTAAGGGTGAGAAATATTAAAATATGAGAGGATGTAGTAATTTTTTTCCAAATTGGGTTTGAGCCACTTTTAATGGAACATCCCAATTAAGAAAGTGAAACACAAACTGTTGGATGAAGGCTTCATATAGTAATATTTTTCTCTAATCCCAAGAATATTACTGTGTAGAGGTTTTATTGTACAATCTAAAGCTAGAGAATATTTTTTTGAAATGTAACAAAAATCCATCACTTTCCAACATAATCTTGGAATTTTATGTGGATTGGGTGGTGAATATTTGAGTAAATATTGTCCAAATTATTTTGGCCGAAATCAAGAAAGAGGGTTCAAACAATTTGGCAAGAGTATCTGTATCGAGGCATTACCAATCAAGAACATATAGACAAGCCTACTTTAATAATCTAAATACATTCAAATTTGATTGTATCCAACTTATTTATACACCCAACTTTTTTTGTCTTCACACAATTGGCCAAGAACCTAAGAACTTGGCTGCAAGTGGCAATATGCACATCACAGCCGATCTGGGCGATGTTACGTATATTTATATTTATTTAAATATATATTAACAATATGATGACTCATGCATGATAGAACCCAATCTTATTAGGAAAAGGGAAAATAGATGAGATCAAGATTGCTATAAAAATATGATATAAAGGTAAGGTGGAAAATGTGATTTATTACTCTGAATGGTCCATTCAAACAATCCCACCTAAACTTTTTCTTTTAGTGTTCGAGTCAGCAGAGTCGATTTTATTTGAATCTCATCAATATTTTCTTAATCATATTCATTGAATAGGATTTATCTATCAACTGTTAATCGCTTATCTTATATGTATATATCGAATAATATTTAACAGGGCCGTCATATAAACTTAGGGGAATAATAATTTGATTAAAAGGCCAAATACAAGGGTATCTTTTGTAAATTCTCTTTTATGAAGTTATTGCGTGTATGACATTAGGATTTATCATTAGGCCACGCCACAAATTGAGATTAAAGCAAATAATTGATTCGAAACGGGTGCTAAAATTAGAAATGACTTATTATACATTTATACTTCTAAATACGAAGTTAAAATATAATGATATCTTGGCAACATTGTTACAATGTGAGATTTGTGGAGATGGAAGAACAGAAACCCTAATTATGGAAGGAGGAAGAAGACCTCATCTTGTTTCAGAGTTATTCAGTACAGTTACAAACTGTATCTATCGAGTTTATATAGACTCGACTTCTTCTAGACTGTTCTATGAAAGGCAGTTATAACTCCTTATTCTAAAAGAAACAAAACAGAATATAAAACGTAATACAAAGAAGTAGCGTTTTTATTAGTAATGCATCTAAGCCGTTCAACCGATCATAAGCCATCAACGCTCCAAATTCAATGGATCGGAAGTAACGGTATTAACGATCTTCAACTTCATCTTCTTCCTCTTTACTTACTTTTTGCTTTTCATCCAATGCAATCAAACCACCAGTTTGTCTATAGTTCGAACACCCTCCCGCAAGATGGACACTATGAAGATCATAGAGTCCCATCTTGGAAAATAAACTCCGAAAACGCGGCCCAGCCAAGACTTTGGTGAAGACATTAGCAAGTTGAATAGAAGTGTGAATGGGAGTAGGAACAAGAAACCCCTTCTTGAATTGATCGCGGACAATGTGGCAGTCTATCTCGATATGCTTCGTCCGCTCATGAAACACTTGGTTCTTGGTGATTTGGACCGCGACATTATTATCGCAATGAAGAGGAATAGGCAAAGACAGAGGAATGTGAAAGTCTTGAAGAAGATAAGACACCAGAGTAGCTCTTTCACTGTGCTCCCCATAGCACGGTATTCCGCTTCTACAGAAGAAGCAGATACTGTAGTTTGCTTCTTGCATCGCCACGAGAGCAAAGCGCTGCCAATGTAGACACAAAACCCTGTCAAAGAGCGTCTTGTAGTGGGACATGTTCCCCAGTAAGCATCCGAAAAAGCCTCTAAAGAAAACGAAGCGAGACTAGCAAAGAAAAAGAGGCCTAGTGAAGGACATCCTTTTAGGTACCGTAACACATGTAGAGCAGCCACCCAATGCACCTCCTGAGGCTGAGAGAGATGCTGGCTTAACTGCTGAACTGCATAAGATATATCTGGCCTGGTGAGATTCAAATAGAGTAGCCGGCTAACCACTCTTCGAAATTTATCAGGGTAAGGAAGTGGAGGTGAGCTTGGATCATATAAAACAATGCAGTAGAAGCTGATTTACATCCAATCAAACCAACATCAGTGAGCATGTCCAAGATATATTTACGCTGGGTAAGGTAGATACCTTGATTCTCTCTAGCCAATTCCATACCAAGGAAATAGCGAGCGGCACCAAGATCTTTAATAGTAAATTGAGCATGCAGGAAACTCTTGAGATCATCAATCAATTTCAAGTTAGGCCCTGCCACAAGAATATCATCAACATAAACCAAAAGAGCAAGAAATGTGTCATTATGCCCCTTTGTAAATAAGCAATGATCATGCGCAGACTGGATAAAACCAAAAGACAGAAAGGCTTTACAGAACTCAGTGTTCCACTCCCTTGATGCTTTTTAAGCCCATATAGACTTTTAACCAAACGACAAACCTGCCCTGCAGAAGCTTTCTTATAGAGTCATGTATATCTCATCAGTTAAATGACCGTGGAGGAAAGCATTATTTACATCTACTTGATGCAAAAACCACCCCTTAGAAGCAGCTAAAGCAACCAATAAACGAATAGTGACAGGCTTAGCAACGGGAGAAAAAACCTCTTCATAATCTATCCCAAATTATTGCTTATAGCCTTTAGCAACCAAGCGGGCTTTAAACCTTTCTACCGTGCCATCAGGGTTTAACTTCAATTTATAAACCCATTTAGAACCTATAGCGCTTTTACCTGGAGGTAAAGAAGTGAGAGTCCAAGTCTCATTCTGATCCAAAGCTGCCAACTCATCTTCCATGGCTTGTTGCCATTCAACAAACTTGTTAGCCTCTGCATAAGACTCAGGCTCCTGTAATGTAATCACATTTGTCAGAAATGTGGCAAAAGAAGGAGAAAACAAAGGGGATGATACGTAGGGAAAAGTAGGAGGAGTAGTGGTGCAAACATGATCAGATGAGGACAAGCAAAAATGAGCATTGCTGACAAAGTCATCAAGCCAAGCAGGTGGCTTAACAATCCTCTTGCCCCTGATGATATGAGAAGGAGTGGTAGGATTAATTATCTCAGTAGGAGGGGAATTAGGTTCATGATTAGGTGAAGACTCTGGGAAGAAACAGAGGAAGGATTAGACACAGGGGTAGGACATGATGGAGAGGTTTGACTTCCTCTGAATCCTCGGACCTGCAACTAAAGTGTCTTTCCTACTGACGTTCTTCTGAGCATTCAGTGCATGGGCATGAATTCCTGTGCAGATTCAGCTGGAGGTTGCTGTCCAACTGACTTCTTCGATCTTGAGTTCTTCAGCTGAGCATAAGATCTTCTACTGAATTCTGCAGCTGCTGAACTCTATCTTACTGAGTTCTATCAACTGAACTCGACTAAGCTATACAGATGCGAAGGTATAATATTCAGCTATAGTTTTGGGATCTATCTAATCTAACAATTCTATCAGATCTATAGGTTCATATACTGAATCCTTATCCCAACAGCTGTACTGATGGAGTTCTGGCAGGAACTGGAGTACGGATCAGTATGCCTTTCTTGGCCTTGGTCTTCTGGGCATCTTCCTTCTCAAGCTCATGCGTGAGCTGTTCATCGTAAGCAATCTGCTCTTCGCGTGTTTTGATTTTACCTTTTTAGGAGGAGAGGGAGAAGCTGGAGCTTTGCCTTTAGCTTTATCTCTGGCTTTAGCTGCTGCTGACTTCAGTAGAGGAGGCTCTTCTTCAGGTAATGCTTCAAGATACTTGGTCACTTCAGTGACAGCCTCGTCAGCAGGCTCTCCTAAGTCTTTAGCTTCTTTCTGTTCCCCCTTGCCTGTTGTTACTGCGCTGGGACTTGCCTCTTTAGCTTTTAAGAGGGTCAGTAGAACTACATTCCCCCTTTTTGGCATCATCTATAATCGTTGCCAAGGTGGTCACTTTGTTTTTCAGCCCCTCGATAGATGTTCTGATAGAGTCGAAAGAGGTTGCAACATCTCCAATTGCGTCTGTATAAGAAGTTCATCTCTTGTCGTGCTCTGAGTTGATGGCTTTTAGTAGAGCTGACTTAGATGCTTCTATCTTCTTTAGATATGCCTCCACATAATCAACGGCTTCCTTCTGGATCTGTGTGCTTGCAGCTTGTTTCTCTTCGAGTGCCTTAGCGACACTCTTAGTAGTGAGCTTATGTCGCTCCTCTACTGTCTTTAGGACCCGATTTGTTGCAGAAGCCATTTCCTGAGAGAAAGTCTTGCCCTGACTCTGCAGAATGATCTGAAATTGAGTCGTCGGATCGATCCTTTGACCTTCAAGTGCTTCTTTGAGGATCGCTTCAGCATTGACTTCAGTGGGAGTGTTGATCCTTTGCACTTCAACAAATAAGGTACTCAGCGTCTTGGTCTGAGCCTCTATGAATTCGCTCTATTTAGTGTTAACGTCTGCCGCGAGGAGACGGTTCTTGGGACCCTGACGTTGATAACCTTATTGATTGATGCCATTTTTAGATCCTTGATCTCAATAGCCTGGTAGCGAGATTTATGTTTCGGCTAAGTCTCGGATAGCATAGGAATGACTGCACCTGATTCAGGCAGAGGTGGTGACGAGTCGTTCTTGGGAGATTGTCCCCCAGCAGATCCTCCCTGGTTTGCATCCTTGGGTGGTGCGTTGCGATGAGAGTCAGACTGAGTCTCGGGCTGAGTGGGCTGATCAGATTTCCCCTTCAGACTCAAAAGCATTAGCATGGCGGCACGAATATCCTCCATTGAGGCTATGTAAGCCGACTCGCCGTAGCCAATCTCCTCTCGAAGAGTCTGCTCTTCTCTACCCAATTCAGAAGCAGTCCTTAGGCGGATCGTCTCTTCCAGCAGATCCCATTACAGGAATCTCAGACGCATCTGCACCCTAGCTCTGACGGCTATATCCACAAGATCTGAATGATCTAAGATCTCAGGGATTTCATCGGCAACTTCCTCAGTAGCTCTGCTCTGAGCTAGCAAAACTGAGGTGGGAATAGAGGAGGAGGAGTTAGTAGGTGGAATGTCAGCTTCAGCTGGAACATCTGACAGAGTCTCCTCACTTTAAATCCTCTTAACTTTCTCTCTCAGAGTCGCGTCCTCTAGACCTGTCTCTGAGTCCTGAACTGAGATAGGCTCAGGAAACACTTCAACAGCTTGTAGTCCCCGTCCAATAAACTTCTCTACTGCTGCTGCACTAAGAAATTTCACGTTCTTCTGTTCAAACGGAAATGCATCAGCAAACACAACTCTCCTTTGGCACAAATCTTCAAGCATAATAGAGACCTTGGTATCGTAGAGAAGTTCACCTTTGGGAATGAGCTGAACACCAAATTTTTCTTCATTAGTGGTGAATTTCTAGAGCTGCGCCTTAAATTCGGATCGGAAGAAGGTGTTCCAGTTGACATGAGCTTCATCTACTATAGCCATCATCAGCTGAATTCTGATTCTGGAAAGCTGATCATATGAACCTGTTGAACTGGTCTGCACATGGTTCACAATGTAGGCAAGGCCCCTGTATTCAAGGAGCAGCTGATTCTTGGGGAACGCCGCTTTGAATGCAACATCTTTATGTCCGCTGAATCGAGAAAGATATAGATTTATGGAAGACTCCTTGTATCCAATAGGAGAAATCCCTTCATCAGTTAAGTGGAAGCTGTGAAGAAGTATTTTGGTGATGTCCAAGTTTGCGATCTGCTCCGTCCAGACATTGGGGGCCGTCTCTCTCATATAATTGATTCACGTGATGTCCGTCACCTCATCATCTTGCCTTATGTACATAAAGAACTCGGCAACTTTTCTATGGGGGCAATGAGAGGGAGACCTCGTGAGAATGGTCAACAGACCAGAGGCCTCCAGGGCATCAAAGATGTTGTCCATGCATGCTATGTTGCAGGACCGGAACGAGAGGATGGGCTCGAACCGGCACTCGCTTGGAGTCGATGATCTCCCGCATGTCGGCCTATATGAGCACCTCGTTGTTGGGGGATGTTGCCATTGTTATGAGTACAAACCGAATCTACAAAACAAGTGTTAGCACTCGGAAATAGAGTAAGTTGGTGTATAGCGTAAGCGGTTTAGAGAAGTAATTACCGAAGGAAGTGTGCTTGTGCGTAATAGATTTCTTGAAGGAAATAAAAGGAGAGGAATGGTAGTACCTTCCTATGCATATGTTATTGCAGCTCTGATTGTTGCTCGTGTTTCAGATCTTCTAATTTGTGTCCTTTTTCTCCCTCTGGGTGGTCAGAGAATAGAAGAAAATTAAGATTTCTCTCTCTCTCAAACGTGTATAACGTGTGAGTATGTGTATATTGTGTTCTGATTATGAACAGAATACTAATTTACATAGGCTTCAAGAGCCAATATTATCTTAATATTTGTAGCCCATTAATTTAATTATATCCCTAATGGGCTTCTACATAATTAGCCCATAATATAATTATTTAATCTATTGGGCTACTAATAATTATCAATTAATTGGTCTAGCCAACTAACTCCAGATAAATAACCTTATTAACTAATATAAAAATACATTAATCTATTAATAATGATTTCTGAGAAACAATAAATAACTAAGTAACTAATTGGGCTAGATCAGGGATCTAATACAAGAAATAAAGCAGGGCCTCAAATTAATTAATTATCTATGCTCAGCCCATAGCAAAATTAATTAATAAATACAGATTCATTCCACTACAGAATAAGCGCTGACTTACTCCTTTATCCCAAATTGAGCAAGGGCTTGTATTTTAGACTTCATCGATCCCGGTATTTAAGATAGAAATATTCATTAATTAATTAAGCTCACTGACATCTTAAATTAATTAACATCTTATTATGTTCCTGAGTAGTACCACTCGACCTCATTAACACACACCTGAACTTAATCAACCGATCGGGTTTAGTGCGCTAATCCTTACAAGTTCCTCAGGGGTTATTATCAACCCATTTTACTAAGATACGGTTGCAAGATACAGTTAACCAGCCAGAGTCACAAATAACTACTAACACCCAAGATACGTAGATCCGGTCGCGATGACGTTCACCATAGTAGGTCAAAGTGATAGATAACCAAGTGCACTCAGCTGAAGTCTTACCAAGCATAAGACCAGCTAAGTCACCGAGATATTGGTTCTGCACTAAGGTCATTCAAGAGAACAAATCTCACTGTGATCCCTCAATACACCACCTTAAGTGTACCGAAGAAGACAAGCGACCAAGACAAGCCACTTCTTATCTAAACTACAGCTTAAAGCGACAACTTATCATGAAGTTGTCTCAGCTGTGATAACTGTTTATATCTTGTCAGTCCAACCATTTGTGTAGTCTTATGTGATACCCGACACACTACACAAATCAGATGGGAGAATAAAATAGTGGTAGGAAAAAAACACATTGAATACAAGCATAAAATTTGCTTCCAATATACAAAATCCCAACATTTCTGATCAAGTAAATATGCATAGCACAAATTGATCGTTAATGGCGAAAAGTGATTAAGTTTGAGATACACACAAAGATATATATGAAACTGAATATGAACGGTTTTTCCTTGTGTGGCTGAGATTAATCAGTTTTAAAGAGGTAAGTGGTGGACGACTCAAATTAAATGTTATAAGAGATTATGATTACTGGCAGCCTATAATCTCGACGTACTTAACTTTATCACTTAATAGGTAAGGTGAAATTACATGCATTTAATGCACCGCGGTCAACATATAGAATGACGTGCGTTAGATGAGAACGACAGAAGTACGATGAACATTAATTGCGGGAAAGAAATGCTATATCATGCTGATCACCAAATTCCGAATAAATACTCATAACCCGTCGGTTGAACATAGTAGTCACCTCGAGTCCATGTTGATGCCATCGAGTATTTCAAAGACGATCGAGAGTTTGTTCCCCTCACTCGGTCCCTCCGGATTGTCTTAGTGAATTGAGTCAAGTAGGATCCAAGAGACCTAGTTCTACTAAGAGATCATTGAATCTAGTCTCGGTTAGAGGTTTGGTCGGGATATCAGCTCGTTGCTTATTAGTGTGGATGTTCTCCATTATGAAGTGATGTCTTATGTCCACGTGCTTGCATCGAGTATGTAGAACATGATTTTGAGTGATTGCGAGTTGCATTGGTACCGTCGCAAGAGATATGCACTTCATCTTGATGAATGTCGTAGTCTCTCAGCTGTTGTCTGAGCCATAGTATTTGGGCGCAACAACTTCCGGCAGCCATGTATTCAGCTTCAGTATATCAGCTTACTATCGAGGAACTGACACGTTCCTGAGGTAGACTTTTCTGTCAATTTGACATCCTGCATAATCAGCATTAGAATAACCAGTAAGTTCAAGATTATCATCATCAGGGTACCATAATCCAACATCAAGTGTTCACTTTAGATAACGAAGAATTTTCTTCGCTGAATCTAGGTGGTCTCATTTGGGATTCGCCTAAAATCTCGTGCATACATGTACATCATAAGTTATGTCAGGTCTACTGGATGTTAGGTATAACGAAGAACCAATAATAGCACGATATTCAGTAGAGTTTATAGATACTCCCTCTTTATCAAGATCTATCTTGAGATTGGTATCATGGGTATCTTTATTGATTTGCTGGATTCGTAACCGAATTTCTCCATGAGGTCTCTTGTATACTTAGCTTGATTGATGAATATTCTCTTCTTGGACTATTTAACTTGAAGTCCAAGGAAATAAGTCATCTCTCCCATCATCGACATTTCGAATTTGTCTTTCATCATCTGTTCAAATATCTGACACATAGTCAGGTTCTTTGATCCAAAGATGATGTCGTCCACATAGATATGCACCAGTAGGATGTCAGCTTCTTACTTGATATTGAATACGGTGTGATCTACTGTTACTTTCTAAAAACCTTTCTGAAGCAGAAAGTCTGATAGGGTATCGTACCAAGCCTTGGGTACTTGTTTTAACCCAAAAGTGCTTTCTTAAGTCTGTAAACCTATCGTCCCTGCTTAAAGCCGGGCGGTTGCTCAACATAGATTTCTTCCTTTAGTCTTCTCAATCTTAAAGCCGGGCGATTGCTCAACATAGTTGTTCCTGGGATTGATCCTGTTTTGTATAATCAATCTTCTCAGCTACACTGCTCGTTGGTTGATTCTGAATCTCATCATTTGAATCATCATCCCAACAATGTTGGATCTTTTCAATGTTATCTTTTAAGCTTAGTTCATGTAGCTTGCTTCTGACCTCTTCAGCTTCTTGATGAGAGTTTGATTTCCTGTCCTCAAAAGTAAATTCATCAAATACAACATGAGGGCTCCCTTCCAAGCAAAGGGTCCGGTAGTTAAAGACCCTGAAAGCTTTGCTGACCCTATAGTATCCTAAGAAAACTCCTTGGTCTGACTTGCTATCAAAGACCTTTAACTAGTCCTTTCCATTATTTTGGATGAAGCACGAACAACCAAAAACATGAAAGTGAGAGATAGAAGGAGTTCTCCCTTTCCATAATTCGTATGGTCAGTAGAGATCAGTTTTAAGTGTAACAGGCAGTGTCAGTAGCTTCTGTCCATAATTTCAATAGTAGACCTAAGTATGTGAGTAATGTTCTTACTGCTTCTTTGAGTGTTCTGTTTTTCCTTTTAGCAAGACCATTCTCCTGAGGCGTGCGTGCCGCTGAGGTCTCATGTTGAATGCCTTCGCCTTCACAAGTAGTCCATCTAAATTTTGATATCCTTCTCGACGCTTAGCCGTTTCAGCAGTTTCGGCAGTTCAGATTTGACATCAGATTTATTGGCGATGAAAATCACCTATGTATATCTTGAATAGTCATCAATGACTACAAGAGCATATTTCTTTCCTCTGATCGTCACTGGATTGACTGACCCAAAGAGATCCATGTGAAGCAGCTGAAGTATCCCATCTGTGGAAGGTGACGGGATATGTTGGGATGAAGATTCAATAAACCATATTTATAGATTTGAAGATCCCAAAACTCCTAGCTAAATGACGAACCTTCATTCTTGTAATAGCTTAATTTGAGTTCAGCATTGGAACTCAGTAGGCTAGAGTTCAGTAGCTGCAGAGTTTAGTAGAAGACCTTGCACTCAGCTGATGGACTCAGGATCGAAGAAGTCAGTTGGTCAGCCAACCACCAACTGAATTGCACAGGAATTCGTGGCCATGCACTGAATACTCAGAAGAACGGCAGTAGCAAGTCACTTCAATTGAAGGTCTGAGGATTCAGAGGAAGTCAACCCTGATGTTTGATAAGTCTCACCTACCAATCTACCTCGACCAATAGGGAGTCGACATCGCTTTATCTTTTCTGACAAAAGCTGCTCCTAGACTGAAAAAGAGGCGTATCTCTACAGTGTACCTACTCATCAACGTTCAAATTTGAAGGAGTCATTTTCCTTGTCGTTTTAACACGTGGCTAGACCCCTCTCCAATGGACCTATTCACAATCGACGACTATATAAGAGGAGAGTCTTCATGCAGAGACAACGTCGGGAACCAAAAACTATCAACGGACAAAAACTCTTAATACTCAAACGAAGAATCCAGTGAAGAACTAGCATTCATAGAAGAACCTTTTAGTTCATCACTTAGAGTTATCCTAGTTCCCCTTCTCTTATCTAAGAAAGCTTAATTACAATACTCATAGCTTAGAAACCCCGAGGAAGTTCACATTCTTTTGAATTGTTCTTATTGTAAGAACTCTTTAAGTTTGAAACCCTTGTAAAGTCACTACGACTATAAGTAGAGAATCTGTCCTATGAACAGATCCTTGAGAACTTGCTCATTATAAGCATCAAGTTTGTATCTGTCTTGAGAACAGATCACTGAGTTAAGAACAGATAATTGAGAATTGCTCAGTATAAATATAACAAGCATCCTGCTTTGGTCAGGACAATGGACGTAGGACCGAATGTGTCCGAACCACTTTAAAAATCTGCTGTGTTGATTTACTGCTTTTCTTAACTGATCATAGTGCATTAAAACTGTATTTCATCAAACTCAACATAAAACCAGTTTTCCAATCGAGATGTTTAATATGGCATACACTTACGCACACAACTCTGATACTGAACGACTGTTCGACTAAATCAAGTCAGTAGAGTTGAACTCAGTAGAAGGAATCTTTGCCCACGCGATCTGAAAGCATATCTGGCTATCTCGACTCGGCCCGCAGCAAACACAGCCTAGAGCTGACTTTCGCGTTTGAGAAAAGAATTTGTATTCAGGTGTATTCAATCCCCCCCCCTACACCTGAACCACATCTCAGGACCAACAATTGGTATCATAGCGGTGTTCTTGCTGATCACCATTTTTTCTAAAACTGGTCTATCTCGAACATAGATCCTAGGAAAACCCATTTTCACTACATCGTGCATCTCTTTATTACATCTTATATTCAATCTTTTCAATGGCTGGCATTTCAGGGATTAGGACAGTACCCATGTTCTCAACTGAAAACTACGCGGTATGGCGAGTGATGATGGATGCTCACTTAACTTCGCTGCATGACAGCATGACTGACGTCCTGGAGAAATGACTTATTATTCGATGGTCGACTCGGTCGAACTTGCATGGACGGAGCAACAAAGTGCCAAAACCGGCCCGAAGGTTCCTGGGACAAGAGCCTCTTCACTCATGAGGAGAAGAAACTGCATAATCTCGACTGAGTTGCTCGAAATACAATATTGATGACACTTAGTGACTCATATCTCGGGAGAGTACATGATTGCAAGACTGCAAAGGAACTATGGGATGCTCTCGCAGTACTGAGCCAAGGAACTCCACAGATCAAAGAGAACAAACTGGAGTTAGAGCTGCAGAAACTCGCGCTATGCTTCCTGGGGAGTACACAGATGATTTTAGTGCTCGATTCAAAAACCAGATAAACATCATCAACGGATTGGGGAAAACTTTCAACAACAAGAAGACCAACACAAAGATTCTAAGGGCTCTTAACAGGCCCAAGTGGTATTCTTTTCCTACGTGTATGAGCAGATCTAACTTGAATTCTTTTACTCCTGGTTATATGTTTTCAAAGCTAAAAGCAGAGGAGTTCGAATTCAACCTCCCACACACCCTCGGTGCCGAAGCTGAAGTGCCAATGGATCATGCATATAAGGCATCAGCTAGCACTCCCAGAGCAAGTCCCTCAGCAACAAGCCAGTCAGCTGGAAGCTCAGTAACAATACCTACTGCTGACAACTTGGCTGAGATGTATGCTCACCTTGCTGTAAAATACCAGAAGGAGAAAAAGATGTTCAGAAGGAAGATAAAAAAGCCCTCCCAAAAATATCAAGGTAAGAGAGATCACAGTCATTCTAAAAGTGAAACTAAACCTCGACCTGATTGCAGGAATACTAAAGCTGCTCCCGTGGAACAAAAAGACATATCTAGAAGGGAGGGCAGAAGCTCAGTATATTATAACTGCAAAAAGCCAGGATACTTCCAGTATGAATGTCCTGAACTCTCAGCGACTGAAAGAGCTGAAAGGCAAGCCCAACGCTATAAGTTCGTCAAGAAAAGGCAAGCCTACATAGCTCAAGATTTTTCCGATTGCTAAGCGATGAGGAACTATTCATGGAATCATCTGATGACGATGCTGCATTCAAGGCAATCGACACAGAAGATGATGAACCGTGTCTGATGGTTGGAGAAGAGGCTGAGGCAAATTCTGAACCCATTATATGCCCCTCTTCACATGACACACATGACACAAGCTCTGCTGCAGGAGAACCGCTGGATGTGGTTCTTGCGTACAGGGATTTGCTTGAAGAGCAAATTCAGATGAGCCAGTAGTTCAGCAAGACGATTCAGGAGATGGATATCCTGAAAGCAGAAAATCAGATACTTTCAAAGAGAGGTCAGGACTCTACTGAGTCTGAAGGACTTGTTTTGAGATTGAAGGAAGAGATTAACTCTCTAATGACTAAGTCTCAAGATCAAGAAGCACATATTTCAGTGCTGTCCAAAGATGTCTCTGAAAAAGAGACAGAAATTGCTAATCTCAAGGAAAAGCTCACACAGGCCAGAACAGAATATGAAGCTTTGAGGAAGAGTGATGAAGTGTGGAAAACCTTGATGACGGAGCAATACATTGGAGCCAAGGAGAAGTTGGAGAAGCTATTACGATCTCAAAGACCATATGCCACTAAAGAAGGACTTGGTTACACTTGTGAAGCCTCTACTTCAGGACAAAAGTGCTCCACCAAGCTAGCTTATAGGTTTGTCCAAGGGGTAACTCAGCATGCAGACAATACATCTCCTCAGGCAAAGAACAAGTTGAAGATTCAAGCACCCCAGCCTAGCAATAAGAAGATGACCCATGGTTCTAGCCCCAAGACACCAAGAGCAAATTCAGGGGAAACCAAGAAGGTCTGGTGGGCCGAGTAGTATGGCCACCAACAGTTGACTCATCCAGCTCAGTACGGTTCGTACTACTATGAGCCAAGAGTCAGAAGCCCTAAGGTTCAGAAAAAAGAAACTTGAACCTCAAAAGACTAAGAAGTCAGCTACTCCAAGTTCGGTAGAGAAGGTTACTGACAACAAGGTCAAAAAGAAGTCTGAAGCCATCAGGGCTGTCAGACAAGTTTGGATCCTAAAATCTAACAATTAAGTACCCAAGTTGAATCCAAAGGGTACCTGAATCTGTTTATGTTTTGCAGGTGCCACAGGACCCTTGGATTGTCGACAGTGGATGCTTAAAACATATGACACATCAAAAGAGGCTACTAACCGACTACGTTCAGCAAGATTGAGCTAGAATTGAGTTTGGTGACAACTCCAAAGGCTACACAAGGGATACGACACATTGAAAATAGGGACTGCAACATTTCCTAGAGTATCTTATGTTGAAGGACTTCAACATAATCTCCTTTCTGTCAGTCAATTCTGTGATAACTCCAATAAAGTGACTTTTTACGCAGGTTTTTGTGATGTTCTTGATAAATCTACATGAAAAAACTGTGTTATCAAGGTCGCGACAAAGGAATATATACTATGCTAAATGGAATACCGCCGAACATGAAGCTTGCCTGCTAACACACACGAGGTCAGATGACAAAACAGTATGGCTGTGGCACAGACGATTGAGCCAACTGAACTTCAAGATAATGAACAAGCTAGCACGTGATGCTAAAGTCAGAGGACTGCCCAACTAAGTATTCTAGAGACATAAAAACTGTGAAGCATGTCTGAAGGGGAAGCAATCAAATGTAAAGCAATCCGCCAATTCTGTCACCTTCTACTGATGGAATCGTTCAACTACTGTACATGGACTTATTTGGGCCAGTCAATACACTGACAATCAGAGAGAAGAAATACGCTCTTGTAATCATTGATGACTATTTAAGATATACTTGGGTGATACTCAATGCCAATAAATATGACGTCAAACTTGAGCTGCTAAAACTATTGAAGCGGCTAAGCGTCGAGAAAGATATCCAGATCCAAAGGATACGCTTAGATCGTGAAACTGAGTTTCTGAACTCGATGGTGAAAGATTTTTGTGAAGCTGAAGGCATTGAACACAAAACCTCAGCGGCACGTACACCTCAGCAAAACGGACTTGCTGAAAGGAAAAACAAAACGCTTAAAGAAGCACGACGTTACTCGCAGATTCAGGTCTACCATTGAAGTTCTGGGCAGAGACTACTGACACTGCCTGCTATGCTCACAACCGGTCTCTATTGACTCAAATACACATGAAGACGCCTTACGAACTATGGAAAGGGAGAACTCCTTCTATTTCGCATTTCCATATTTTTGGTTGTCCGTACTTTATCCACAATAACGGAAAGGACAAGTTAAAGGTCTTTGATAGCAGGTCATACCAATGAGTTTTCTTAGGATACTCAAGGGTCAGCAAAGCTTTCAGGGTCTTTAACTACCGGACCCTTTGCTTGGAGGAAAGCCCTCATGTTGTATTTGATGAATTTATTCCTGAGTTCAGGAAGTCAAACTCTCAGCCAGAAGCTGAAGAAGTCAGGAGCAAGCTACATGATCTATGCTTAAAAGATAACATTGAAAAGATCCAGCATTGTTGGGATGATGATTCAGATGATGAGATTCAGAATCAACCAACAAGCAGTGTAGCTGAGAAGATTGATTCTACAAAACAGGATCAATCCCAGGTAATTCAGGTCGATGAGGAAACCCAAGTGGTAACTGAGACCTCTACTGAGAATAACAACTCAGGGGGAACTACTGATGTTCCTGAGCTAAATGCCCCTGAACCTGGTGACTCAGTAGACCCAACCCTTGTTACTAAATTGCTTCAATCACAGATTAGTACAACTGGAATTCCTAATACTCCTACTGTCTTTGTTGAACCAGTTCTAGATGAAGTAACAAGACGTCGTCATTCATGGCTAGATGCTCATTCTTCAGACCTTATAATTAGAGATCCCTCAGCTAGTGTCAAGACAAGATCCAGATTCTGTCAAGGAGAGAGCGCTTTATACTCTTGTTTCTTGTATATTGAAGAACCTCAGACAATTGAGGATGCGCTGAATGATACTGATTGGATCACCGCCATGCAAGAAGAGCTGAATTAGTTCACGCGAAACGACGTATGGGAGCTTGTTGACAGACCTAGACATCAACACGTGATAGGAACGAAGTGGGTCTTCAAGAACAAGCGTGATGAAAACAACGTCATTGTCAAGAATAAATCCTGACTCGTTGCCAAAGGATATTGCCAGATTCTGTCAGGGAGAAAGTGCATTATATTCCAGCTTCTTCTCTACTAAAGAGCCTCAGACAATTAAGGATGCACTGAATGATGCTGACTGGATCATTGCTATGCAAGAAGAGCTCAACCAGTTTACCAGAAATAACGTATGGATGCTTGTAGACAGTCCTAGACATCAACACGTGATAGGAACGGAGTGGATATTCAAAACCAAGCGAGATGAATACAATGTCATCGTCAGGAATAAAGCTATACTTGTTGCCAAAGGATATTGTCAAGTAGAAAGGATAGACTTCGACGAAACGTTCGCTTCAGTTGCAAGATTGGAAGCCATTCGTCTATTCCTAGCCTATGCAACACAGCAGCAGTTCACAGTCTATCAGATGGATGTGAAGTCAGCTTTCCTGAACAGTGTACTGAAGGAAGAACTCCATGTTGAACAACCGCCCGGCTTTCAGCAGGGACATCAGGTTTTCAAACTTAAGAAAGCTTTGTACGGGTTAAAACAAGCACCCACGGCTTGGTACGATACCCTCTCACACTTTCTACTTTATAAAGGTTTTAAGAAAGGAACAGTGGATCGCATCCTATTCAGTATCAAGTCAGGAGAAAACATCCTACTGGTGCAGATCTACGTGGACGACATCATCTTTGGATTAAGGAATCTGACTATATGTGAAAAATTCGAGCAGATGATGAAAGAGAAGTTTGAAATGTCGATGATGGGAGAGATGAACTATTTCCTTGGACTCCAAGTCAAACAATCAAAGAAGGGAATATTCATTAATCAAGCCAAATATACAAAAGATCTCATCAAGAAATTCGGCTGCAAATCCAGCAAGTCAATAAAGATACCCATGAACACCAATCTCAAGATTGATGTTGACAAAGAGGGAGTATCTGTTAACTCAACTGACTATCGTGCTATTATCGGTTCTTTATTATATCTTATTGCAAGAAGACCTGACATAACTTATGATGTAGGTGTATGCGCGAGATTTTAGGCGAATCCCAAGAAGAGCCATATAGATTCACCGAAGAGAATTCTTCGTTACTTAAAGGAAACACCTGATGTTGGATTATGGTATCCTGCTGATGATAACCTTGAACTAATCTGGTTATTGTGATGCCGAATCGACGAGAAAGTCAACCTTAGGAACTTGTAAGTTCCCCGTAGCAAGCTCATATCGTGGTTTTCAAAGAAACGCAACTTCGGTAGCAACGTCCACTACCGGAGCCGAGTATATGGCCGACGGAAACTATTATGCACGATATCGTGGCTTCGACAACGCTTAAGAGACTACGACATCCGATCTACCGCAATGCATCCGGTGCTATTCCAATCACTCAGAACCCATTTCTACATACAAGGTGCAAACGTGGACATTCGTCATCACTTCATCAGAGATCATGTCGAGAAAAAGTATATCAGAATGGAGAAGATCCACACTGATAAGCAAAGAGTTGATATCCTAACCAAACCTCTAGTTGAGACCAGATTCAACGATCTCTCAGTAGAACTAGGTCTTTTGGATCCTACTGATACGATTCAGTAAATGATCCTGGTAGTACTGAGTAAGGCAGAACTTACTCTTAGTACAGCTGAAATATTCAGTATCGTCAAACGTGGTATCAGCTGACTACGATGTTCAACTGACAGGTTATGAGTTAGCATTTGGTGATTCATCATGTCATAGCATTTATTTCCCGCCTTTAATGTTCATCGCATCGCATTGAGTTTGTCGTTTTTCATTAAACTCACGACATTCCATAAAACCGATCGCGGCGCATTAAATACATGTCATTTCACCTTACCATTTAGGCATAGAGATAAGTAGGTTAAAATTATAGGCGACATAGTAATCATAACATATTATAACATCTACTCTGAGCCGTTAGTTTCTTTCAAACTGGTTAATCTCAACCGCATGCATTAAAAACCGTTTGTATTCAAATATGAAAATATATATATATATATATATATATATATATATATATATATATATATACGTGTTATCTCTCTCCTAAACCCTATTTCCGCCATTTTCAATTGATTTGTGCTATTCGCAATCGCTTTCTCGCTTAGATTTCTTTCGCATTCCAAGCACTCATCTTTCGAGAATATTTTCTAAAGCTAAATCTCGCTTTGCTCACTAACTCTATTTTCAAGTGCTAACATTCTTTATTGCATCTTTCGCTTATATAAGATGGCAACAACAGGTTCCCTAAGCGACATGATGATCCCCGTGGATGTTCGTGAAATTGTCTTTGGGAAGAGGGTTCTGTTCGAAGCCGTCTTGTCTTTCAGGACTTGTGGCGTGGAATGCATGGCTCCTATATTCGATGGGCTCGAGAACTCGGGTCTTCTACCGATTGTCTCCAGGGCTCCGCATTAGAGCCTGCCCCGTTAGGTTGCCGAGTTCTTCTTGAACTTCAGAGAGGGTGATTCTTACAACGATATCTCATGCATCCTCTTTAGGCATGAGGTCCACCCGAATCAGTGGGAGGATCAGGCCATCCAGATTCATGTTGCAACTCGTCTCTGTCGCAGTTTTGACCTTGAAGACGAAGGGATTTCCCTTGCTAAGTACAAGGAATCCGAGATTGATGTCTATCTCTGCCGTTTCAGCGGTCAAGAGAATATAGTCTTCAAAGCTGCCTTTCCTAAGAGTCAGTTGCTACCTCGGCATCGTGGTTTGGCATATGTAGTCAACCATATCTTGACAAGTTCGGCGGGTTCCTATGACCAACTTTCTCGCATCCATGTCCGGATCATGGTGGTGATCATGGACGGAGCCCCAAAGGTGTACTGGAATGCTTTCTTCCGCCTCGAGTTCAAAGCTAAGTCTCCGAAATTCATTCTCTGAGGAAGGCATGCAGCTGATCCCAAAAGGCAAACTCCTCTTCAACACTAAAGTCAGTATACTAATCGAAGATGACTGCCCGGAGAGAGTATCATTCACTGATGCCTACTACTTCGATCAGAAGTTGGTGAAGTTTCTGAATTCAGCATCCGCTGGGCGAGGACTTGCTTCTATACTTCCTCTGGAGATCGCTCAAGATCCCCTCCCTACTCAGCCGGCTCAGCAGAAGAAGCGCAAAACACTGAAGAAACCAGAGTCTTCAGTCGCTCCAACACCCATCTCCATAGAAGATTCAAGGTCAGGTCAAAAGAATGTAACCCTGAAGGAGAAGGTGGAGAGAGTGAAGTCAGAGGAGATTCAGCCGGAGATTCCAGCTAAACCGACCCCATTTGTTGAGATCTCCTCTTCCATCCCAACCTCCATTCTTCTGGCTAAGAGCAGAGCCACTGAAGAGGTTGCTGATGTGATCCCAGAGATCCAAGCCCATCAGGATCTCGTGGACATGCTATCTGGGCTCGAGTGCAGATGCATCTGCAGTTCTTAGAGTGGGACCTGCTTGAAGAGACGATCTGCCAACAGACGGTAGCTGAGTTGGTTCAGGAGGAACAACACCTTCAGGAGGAAATTAGCTATGGCGAGCCAGCCATTATTGCCTCTCCAGAGGATCTCAGGGCTACCATACTAATGCTTCTCCGCATCAAATCTCAGGGTAAGTTATCTTCTCAGACTTAGCCGTCTCCTCCTCCTCCTCCAACTGACTCACCCAAGGATGCAGATCTGGGAGGATCAACTGAGGGTAACACTCCCAATGATGATCAGTCGCCACCTCCTCCAGAATTTGGCCCGATCATCTCGACTCCGTCCATGACTCAGCCGAAGAAACAAAGCAAATATCATGCTGCTGAGCTCAATGACATCATATCATGCTGCTGAGCTCAAGGACATCAGAACGGAGTCAATCAACAAGGTTTTCAAGCATCAAGCCCACAAGAACATGAATCTTGCCGATGATGTGAATAGTAAGTGGAGTAAGTTCACTGAGGCTCAGACGAATATGCTAACTAACCTGACTACTGAAGTGCAGAGGATCAACACTCCAACATCTATCAATGTTGAAGAGATCCTCACCAAATCACTTGAGGTACAGAAGATAGACCTGACTGCTCAAATCCAAAATATACTACAGTCGCAAGCCAAGATGTTCTCTGAAGAAATGGCTGCTGCAAGTCATGTCTAGAAGGCAGTCGAGGATCATTACAAGTTTATGTTTGGAAGTGTTTCTAAAGCACGACTCCTGCCAAGAGATTAAGAAGGCTTGTTTTGATGCTGTAGAAGACTATCTCAAATGATTTGACAATTCTAAAGTTGTTCTGCTGAATGCTATTAACTAAGAGCATAATCAGAGATAGGAGTCTTACATAGATGTGGCCTCAGGCATTGCCTCAGGTCTGACGACTGTCAAGGCCTCAGTAGAAGGACTGACGAACAAGGTTACTGCCCCGGCTACGCTAATTGATGATGCCAAAAGGGTTAAAAGAGTAGATCTGCTCTACTTGGAACCCTCCTCAAGGAAGAAGAACAACAGGATGTAGAACCGAGTATAGCCCAGGGCGAAGCTAACATTGGGGAAGATGCAAGTAAGGGGGAATCCCCTACTGTTGAGCCTACCGATGCGGATGTGGCAGAGGTGGCCAAGTTCATTGAAAGCTTGCAAACTGAAGAATTGCCACCTCCCACCAAGATATCTGACAAAGGCAAGGGTAAGCCCCCTGCTGACCACAGTCCTCCCAAGCAGAAGAAACTCAAGTTCAGGTCAAAAGAGGAACAAATTGCTTTTGATGGTAAGCTGGCCAGAAACTTGAAGAGCAGGATGCTAAGAAGAAGTTGATAGCCAAGAAGGGAGTACAAATTCGTACTACAACACTGACTCGCACTAGATCTGCAATTCCCAAACAGTCTAGATCTTTAGCAGCTGCTCAACCGAAATTGGGCCCAAACCTCGAGCAGCCCAAGACCGAGAAGCAAGGCGCACCTGAATCTAAATCCAAATCTTCATCGCACGCTGACTCAGAAGATCAACATGTGCCCTCCACTGTCCACTCCAAGGATCAAGAGCTTGAAATGAAGGAGATATGGGACACAGTCGAGCGTGCACTGGATAGGACAGATGAGGCCAGGCAGATTAGAGAAGCTAAGGAACGGATTCGTCTAGCTGATCTAGAGGCCCTCAGGCTGCAGACTGAGAAAGAAGCAAGAGAGCAGATTCCAGTGAAGGACAAAAGTATACCTACTTCTTCTAGGTATTTTAGGAGAAGGGAATCAGTCAGTGAAGTAAAGAGGATCATTTTCAAGAGAACTGATGACTAGGTACCTCTAAAACTGAATCAGAAATGGGTACAGCTGAAAGTGGACTTCATCAAAAGATTCTATATCTGGAAAGTTGGAAATGAATATTCTACTGATGCTGACACATTCTTCAAAGACTTTCTAACTGCTGCAAACCCACCCCTCCTTACTGAGATTTAGACTTTGCTGGATTAATTCCGTAAATCGCTTAAGGCACCTCCGTTCAGGATCCTTCCTCCTCCGCTCACTCATCAAGATAACATCTACAAGAAGGAGATCGAAGAAGAGATCAAGGATGCCATCACAAGCAAAGCTCTGAGCAAAGATGATGCAGAAGACTTAATGGAGATTAAGACCCTGAGGAGCAGAGTATATTCAGGTTATGGCCTTGAACTTCCGGAGAAGAAGTCTGCTGACTTCTGTGCACGCATGCAACAATTCAAGAAGAAGCTGAGCTGACCTCTCTTTCTACTAGTCTAGATCTTAGTGATAGCATGTCTTGTATTGTAACTCTTATCTCATTTATGACATATATCACTTTGAGCCTTGACAACTACTCATTGTCTTTACGGATATTGTTTTTCATTCAACACGACTGATCACTTCAGTGATCAGATATCACACTTTCACACACTATCTGACCCTATGTGAATTATATGCTTATCTGCCTTAGGATTATTCCCTGGTGATTATTTGTCTTTGCTCTGATCTTCTCTGATACCTTGCTAGTACTTAGGGGGAAGGGCTCTTATATATAAATAAGGGAAAATTGTTTCTTACGGGGAACTTGCTTTATAGGGATACTTGTTTTTCAGATATTTTTAGGAGCTGAATTTACTTAGATGATTAGCTACTAAGAAGTATGACCCATTTTGAGCTCTGATTATCTTTAGTTGTATCGGCCCTGATATCTCTTGAATGTGTTAACTTGCTTTTTAGATCTAAGACTTTTCAATAGAATCTCTGATATCTTCAGTATGCTATAACTATAAGTTTTGTAAATTCTGATACATTCAAAAATCTATAACTGTGTTAATCTATCCAAGGACTTACTAATGGGTACCTTGGAAAATCAATCGAAATGGGAATAGATCAAGACCGAGTTCATCAAAAGACACTATATCGCAAGGCAACAAAAGAGGACTCTTCACCGGACGTGCGTTTAGAGAATTCTTGATGATCTCAGAGCGAGAAGCCTATGCAGAGATATTGATCGCTCTCGAACAATCAGATCTAACTCACAAGGCACCTGAATTCGGAATTCTTCCTCCTCCTTACACTTTAGAAGGGAATATTTGCACAAAGGAGATTAAGGACGAGATTAAATTCTCCATGGTAAGGAAGGGACTTGAACTGAATGACCCAAAAGAGAAAGAAGAGATCAAGAAACTGAGGTTCATAATCTACTCATCATACGCTCTTGATCTTCGTGAGAAGAAGTCAACTGACTTCAAGGCCAGATTGCAACAATTCAGGAAGGCTAACTGATGTTGTCTCTCTTTCTTAGCTCTGATAGTCTTAGCTCTGATAGAGTAGAATTTCACTGTACATGTAATTCTTCATTATATATAAAATTCTATTTCCTTTTGGCCTAAGACAACTACTCATTGTCACATGGCTATTTTTTTTTTATCTTTCAACACTACTGATCACCTCAGTGATCATAACAAACACTCACCTATTACTTATCTCTTTGTATGTTTTCCCTTTGTTCGTTATTGATATCTATTTTTGATCCTAGTCGTAGGGGGCAATTGTATTGTAAAGGTTCTGGCATCATCAAATAGGGGGAAATTGTTGGGTATGAGATTCAGTATGATAAGATTTGAAGATCCCAAAACCCCTAGCTGAATGATTAGCCTTATAATATAATATCTTAGTTGAGTTCAACATGTTAGGAACTCAGTAGGCTAGCTAGAGTTGAGTAGCTAATAGGTTTAGTAGAACATCTAGTGTCAGCCAAAAGAACTCAGCGCTATGGAACTCAGGTAGCTATTTATGAATGGCGTACTGAAGGAAGAAGTCTATGTAGAACAACCGCCCTGCTTTTTGCAGGGACATCAAGTATACAGACTCAAGAAAGCTCTGTTAGGGTTAAAACAAGCACCCAGGTTAGGTGTGATACCCTTTCAGACTTTCTACTTCAGAAAGATTTCAGAAGGGAACCGTAGATCGCACCTTATTCAGCATCATGTCAAATGATGATATTTTACTAGTGCAGATCTACGTGGACGATATCATTTTTGGATCTAAGAATTTGATCTATGTTGTAGGTGTATGCACGAGATTTCAGGAGAGTCCCAAGTGGAGTCATTTAGACTCATTAAAGAAAATTCTCCGATACCAGAAAGGGACACCTGATGTTGGGTTATGGTATCCTCGCTAATGATAATCTTGAACTAACTGGATATTTTGATGCCGATTATGTATGATGTAGAATCGACATAAAATCAACTTCGTGAACTCTTCAGTTCCTCGCAGTAAGCTCATATCGTGGTTTTCAAATAAACAACATTCGCAGCAATGTCCACTACCGAAGTTGAATATATGGCTTTTGGAGGTTGTTCTGCCTAGATTCTTTGGCTTTGACAAAAGTTGCGCGATTATGATATCTATCAAGATAAAGTGTTGATCTACTGGGACAATACAAGTGCTATTGCAATTACCTAGAATCTAGTCCTACATACGAGATGCAAGCATGTGGATATCGGACAATCACTTCATTCCGCATCATGTTGAGAAGGACATCAGAATCGAGAAAATCCACACCGATAAATAAAGGGCCGCCATACTGACCAAGCCTCTAGCTGTGACCAGATTTAATGAACTCTTAGTAGAACTAGGTCCACTGGATCCCACTGACTCAGCTCAACAAGGAAATTACGAAAGTACCGAGTAAGGGGAACCTACACTCGCAAAGCCGAATAGATCTTGGAGATACTAGATCACTCAGATCTAGTAGATATTGCAGTAAGGGCTAGGGTCCAGATGCGTCTCAAATTCCTAGATTGGGCTATCTTAGACGAGATCAATGACCTCAGAACAGTCCCAGTACTAGTGAGTGAGGAGCAAACACTCAAAGAAGAAATCAGCTATGGAGAGCTAGCCGATATCGCATCCATGGATGATCTTCGTTCAACCATTCTCGATGCTACTGAGTCTGAAGGGTGACTCTGGACAACCCTCTCAGCTATAGACTCAGCTAGATACTGAACATTATAATAAGTCACATCCCAAGGACGAAGACCAGGGAGGATTGACTGAGGGAAAATCTCCTGGCAATGATGATGATGAGTCACCACCTCCACCTCCTTCATTTGGTGCAATCATCACAGCGCCATCTACATCTTAGCCCAAGAACCCACCAACCGGTGAGGAAAAGATCGAGTAGATCTAGTTTCAAGTCGAAGATGTGCGGGACGCCTCAATATCAACTATCAATAAGAGCCTCAAGCGTCAAGGATACAAGAACCGTCTTCCAGCCAAAGACGTCAATATGAAATGGAGCCAATCTACTCAAGCTCAGACACAAAGGCTTAGTGATTTGACTACCGAGTTACAGAGGATCAGTACACCTATCGTTTCAGATACAAACAACATTGTTGGGTATGAGATTCGATATGAGGAGATTTGAACATCCCAAAACCTTACCTGAATGATGAGCCTTATAATGTAATAGCTTAGTTGAGTTCAGAAGCTGATAGGTTCAGTAGAATATCTTGTGTCAGCCGGAAGAACTCAGCGTTTTGGAACTCAGTTGGGTATTTCAGAACCCACCGAATTTGCACGTAAAATTGAACCAAGTACTCGAATATCTCTCGAAGAATGTCGGTAGAAGACAATTCAAGTAAAAGGTCCGAGGAATCGGGGAAGTCAACTCGGCACGCTCTTGGAGTTTGAACAAACCTCACCTACTCTCTAACCTCGACTAATGAGGAGCTGTCAGGATTGTACCTGCTCTGCCATAAAGCTGCTTCCTAGACTGAAAAAGAGGAAATCCCAACAGTGACATTCAAATTGAAGATAGTTGTTTTTCTTGTTGTTTTCGACATATGTCTAGACCTTCTTGCACCAGATATATTCATGAGTCGAGATTAAAAATAGAGAAGAGTCTTCGTGCAGAGAATAACATCGACGGGAACCAAGCATTCAAGCATTCATATTCTCTAGCAATCTTAAAGCCAAACACAGTGAAGAACTCATAACACTTGAGAGATCCTTTCAAAGTTCTTCACTCTAGAGATTCATAGTTCCCATTCTCTATTCTAAGCAAATTATTTTAATTTCTTAAGCTTAGAAAAACTTGAAGGAGATCAGCTTTCTGAACTGTTCTTACTGTAAGAACTCCTTAATTGGAGAAAATCAAACCTTGTGTTTGAAACTTGTAAGGTCACTAAGACTATAACTAAAGTATCATCCGTCTCAAAGATACGATTGACCGAGACTTGCTTAGTATACGTAATCAAGAACTCTTGTTTTGTTCGGGACGATGGATGTAGGATGCAAAGATATCCAAACTACTTTAAAAATTATCTATGTTGATTTCTTGTTACATTAGTTTATTGTTCATACTGCATAAAACGTGTTTTCAAACTGAGACAAAAATCTTTTTGGGCCTACACTTTCGCATATCTTATACAGACTATTGTTCCTTTACTGAAGTTGGTAGGTAGAACTCAGTAGATAGATACTCTGCCCGCGCAATCTAAAAAGCTTACTTGGCCAACCGACTCGTTCAAGTAGCACAACTCAGCAATCATTGACTTTTGCGTTTGAGTTGAAATCGCACTCGAGTGTATTCACGCCCCCCCTCCTCTACACCGAAGGCTCATCTCTAGACCAACAATTGGTATCGAGCGGTATTCTCTCGATGATCGTTTTCTAAATTAGTGGTCCACTCAAACAGATCCCGAAAACTCGTTTTCTCTATATTTGCATCTTTTTCATAGCATCCTATACCATATCTTCATCATGTCGATATTTCAAGTATAAGGACAAGTACTCATGTTTTCGTGAGAAAACTACGCAGATGGTGTGTAAGAATGGAGGCACAACTTTTGTCACTACATGACAAGCATTGACGGGACGCCCCGGAGAAAGGACCCATAGTTCCCATGGTCGACAGCGTCGAATTTGCATCTCGTGGCAAGCAATAGGGGCCGTAACCACCGAAAAGGTTCCCAAGGCCAAAAGCCTCTTTACACCGTAAGAGAGATAGCTGCACAACCTTGACTGAAGTTGGTAGGTAGAACTCGGTAGATAGATACTCTGCCCGCGCAATCTAAAAAGCTTACTTGGCCAACTGACTCGTTCAGTAGCACAACTCAGTAATCATTGACTTTTGCGTTTGAGTTGAAATCTGCACTCAAGTGTATTCACGCCCCCCTCCTCTACACCTAAAGGCTCATCTCTAGACCAACAATTGGTATCGGAGCGGTATTCTCTCGATGATCGTTTTCTAAATTAGTGGTCCACTCAAACGGATCTTGAAAACTCGTTTTCTCTATATTTGCATCTTTTTCATAAGCATCCTATACCATATCTTCATCATGTCGATATTTCAAGTATAAGGACAGTACTCATGTTTTCAGTAGAAAACTACGCAGGATGGTGTGTAAGAATGGAGGCACAACTTTCGTCACTGCATGACAGCATGACAGACGTCCTGGATAAAGGACCCATAGTTCCCACGGTCGACAGCGTCGAATTTGCACTATGGCAGCAATAGGGGCCAGAACCACTGAAAAGGTTCCCAAGGCCAAAAGCCTCTTTTTACCAGAAGAGAGATAGCTGCACAACCTTGACTGAGTTGCACGTAATGCGATACTGACTACACTCAGTGACTCTTACCTTAGAAGGATGCATGACTGCAAAACTGCAAAGAGAGCTCTGAGATGCTCTCGCACTACTGAGTCAAGGAACTCCACAGATCAAGGAAAACAAGCTGGACTTGCAGCTACAGAAGCTCGAAGCATTTGCAATGATACCCGGAGAGTCAATTGATAATTTAGCGTGAGATTCACAAATCAGATCAGCATCATCAATGGACTGGAAAACGTTTAGCATTAAGGAGACAAATACCAAAATTCTGAGGGCTCTTACTAGGCCCAAGTTGTATTCCTTTGCTGCTTGTTTGTGAAGAATCCTGATTATATATTTTCAGAATTAAAAGCAGAGGAGTATGAGTTCAATCTTTTGCATACTCCCAGTGCTGATACTGAAATGCCAATGGATCATGCATATAAGGCAACAATCAGCACACCTGGAGCAAGTCCCTCAGTCACTAGCCAATCAACTGGAAGCTCACTAACAACCCCAAATGGTGATAATCTAGCTGAGAAGTATGATCTCCTTGCAGTAAAATACCAAAAGGAAAAGGATAAGCTCAGGAAGATGAAGAGAGCTTCAAAAAGCTACTGAGGTAAGAGAGAAAACAATCACCTAAAAGGTGAATCAAACGATCTACCTTAATGTAGGAACACTAAGACTGCCTCCACTGGAAATAATGAAACACCACGAACGGAAGGCAAGTGCTCAACGTGTTACAACTCTAAGAACTCAGGACATTACCAATATGAATGTCCGGAGTTCTCGCTATCGAAAGAACCGAAAGTCAAGCTAGAAGAAACAAGTTCATCCGAAAAAGGCAAGCCTACATAGCGGAGAAAACTATCCGATTGCACAAGCGATGAAGAGTTGTTCATGGAATCATCGGATAATGAAGCAACATTTATGGCAATCGAACCCGGAGAAGATACTTGAATTGTGTCTTGTGACCGGAGAAGAGGCCGAGGTAAATTATAATCCTAATATATGCCCCTCTTGACCAAGCACACACGACACAAGCTCTATTGCAGGAGAACCTCTAGATGTGGTTCTGGCATATGAAGATCAGCTAGAGGAACAGATTCAGATGAGCACTCAATTCAGTAGGACACTTCGAGGAGCCGAAACTCCCGAGAGCCGAAAATCGAGACTTTCAATGAGGAGTCGGGACTCTACTGAGTCTGAAGAACTTGTCTTGAGACAGAAGGAAGAGATCAATTTTCTAATGACTAAGTCTCAATTACAAGTATCTCAGATCTCAGTTCCGACTAATGACAACTCTGAGAAAGATACTGAAATTGCCAGTCTAAAGGACAACCTTGCACAGTCTATTGCTGATTACGAAGCTCTGAGAAAGAGTGATGAGGTTTGGAGAACCTTAATGACTGAGCAATACATATGAGTCAAAGAGAAACTTGAAAAACAGCTATCACAAAGACCAACCTCCACAAAGGTAGAACTTGGTTACACATATGAAGCTTCGATTTCAGACCAGAAAAGCTCAGACAAGTTGGCTGATATATTTGTTCAGACCTCAAAATCCAGATATGTAGTGCCTAGGCAATCAAGAGCTCAGGCCTCAAAATCCAAATCTACTGAAATAGTGCCTGAAGCTTCTAAGTCTAAGTCAAAATCAGCTGAACCCAGTGATGCTAAAGTTGACATTGAAGCAGAGCAGATCACCCCTTCTACTAAGTCATCCAAAGAGCAGGAAGCAGAGATGAAAGACAAATGGGATGCCTGTGAAAGAGGCTTAGACATAACTGCTGAGGCCCACCAAATTCAAGCTGCAAAACAGAGAATTAGACTAGCAGATCTTGAAGCACTCAGACAGAAAACTGAGAAAGAAGTTAGGGAAAGAATCCCTGAAAATGATAGGAGCATCCCGAAAACTTAAAAATTCTTCAAACTCAGATAACAGGGCAATAATATCAAGAGGATTATCTATCCAAGGATTGACCAGCGGGTTCCTTGGAAAATCAATTAGAATGGGAGCAGATCAAGATCGATTTCATCAAGTGCCACTATATCTGTGATGAGTCGATTTCGTACCTAATTATTTCTGTCTGAAAAGTCTCTTAACTGTGCAGGCGAGACGCTTTTGTTGGCAGTTATGCAGGAAAATAGGCTGATTTGGCACAACACGTGGAAATGATGTGGCAACGAGTTTCCAGCTGGAATGGCGAGATTTTGAGCGGATTTGGCCAAGAAAAGAAAGAAGGAAAGAATAAGAGAAGAAAGGAAAGAAGGAAGGAAGGAAAGGAGATAAATAAGAAGGATGAGATATTACCTTATCTCATCGATCCTTTCCTTATCCAAAAAGGAACCCTAGCTGTGATCTAATTCCTAGGAGCATTATAAAAGGAGACTATTAGATGCCCAACATACGAGTAGGCTCCTATATTATGCTCCCTTAGTTCGATAAAGCTGTTTAGCTATTAAATCTATTGATTGTCCAACAACGTAGGTTGTAGCTAAATTAAGGAAGTAGCCGTTTCGATGCCCAACATGGCGGTTACCGACTAAGTAAGTGGGAGTGAGGATTACGCAGTTTAAGTTACGGTAATCTATAACTAGTTGATTCTTAAGATTAATTCATTTAATGCGCTGAGGATTGGAATTACGTGTGTGTGAATATTCTGCTGGACCCATCTCTCAACTGCCTAGTTAAAACAGTTTAATTTCAGTTTTCAGTTTTTACATTTCTTTCAGTTTTTACAAGTTCTTAGTTTAGATAAAATTCCAAAACCTGCGTGGTTGCTAACCAAACTCAAGATAAGTAGAAAAATAATGTGTCTAGTCCTCCGTTCCTCGTGTTCGATACCCCGTGAACTATACCGATATAATTCTCAAGTTTTGCGGGATTATTTGGTGCACATACGACGATCACCAAATTGGCGCCGTTCTTGGGAACGGTGTTATCTAGTTTATTGCTTTTCTACTAATCTTTTTGTTCTTCTAAGCGTTGCATGAGCAGGTCTTCCAACCCTAACCTCATATTTGATCCAAAGGTCGAGAAAACAGCAAAGAGGAATAGGAAGAGGACAAAGCTGCAAAAGCAACATATTCTGTCCGAGGCAGAAAATGTCTTAACTGCCCAATCGGAGAGACGTAACGTACACCGGTGATCAGATCGGCGACTGTAACCGTGAGACTGTTTTATTCGACAAAACAAGGCATGATACTCCAGTAACAAGCTCAGAATCAGAGGAGGAATAGATGGAGGACGAAGTGCACAATCCACAACCCTTGAGGATGAATACCGGATCGCTTGACATGGGAGCGGACCTTCCCGGTCCAATCCAAATCACAACTACCGAACAAATTGATGGCAAGCTGAACATGGTCGCTGCCATGCCAAAGTTTTATGGGAGAACGAACGAGAATCCAAATTCCTTTTTGGCGTCGTTCAACTAATTCTGCAACCTGCACAGGCAAGGCAATCTGGATGCATTCAAGCTCAAGGCTTTTCCATTCTCACTACAAGATGGAGCACAAGCCTGGTTCTCAAGTCTAAATCCAAACACGATCACGACGTGGGCCCAGATGCGTACGGTCTTCTTGAAGAAATATTTCCCGCAATCAAAGACAAATGCACTTAAGAAGCAGATTTCCGGGATCGCTCAAGAAGTCGACGAGACTTTTGGCACAAATTGGGAGAGATTTGGACGACTTGTCGATAGTTGTCCGAACCATGGCTACTCGGATGTGGAGCTTCTACTGATTTTCTATCAAAGGATGACAGAAGAAGCAAAGGCTATGGCTGATATCGGTCTGAGAGGGAATTTCCACACAAGCCTTTACGAAGATGCAAGGAATATAATTGAAGGACTTGCGGAATCCACCTCGCAATACAAAGGGCCGAGACCAACAAGGAGAGCTGTCAATTGGTCTCATTTCGATTATATGGATGAGATCGATAGTAAAGTGGAGGCAAAATTCAGCCTATTGCAAGACAAGCTCGATTTAATACTCAAGTAGAATGCTCCTGCTTCGAGCCGATCAACTACCGATCACGCATATGGAGCATGTGGAGAAAAAGGACATACGTCACTGCAATATCCGGGAGAAGATGTAAATACAGCTGGAAATTGGAGCGGACAGCAAGGGGTTCATCCGAACCTCCGTTGGAAGCAACCGGATGAGCATTTTCAGCCGAGGAATCCGCCTCAAACCAATTTTAGCAACCATACCAGTAGCAACAAGGCTACCAACAGTAGTACCAACCTCCTAATCGAACGGCTATCGGCCAGACGTACAGACCACCGCATCAAAGGCAGTTTCAGCAGTAGAGTGCCCCACCTGCCTAGTCGGAGTAGCAGAGCCCTTTAGAAAAGCTTTTGGCCGAAATGGTTTCTTCGAAGAAGTACACTACTGCATTTCAACGACAAATGCAGAAGGAAATGATGCAGACCCAACGGGAGATTAATCAAACAAAGAAAGAGCAACAAATGACTATGGATAATTTGGCCAAGCAGATGAATAAGCTCAATTCTACCATTCAGGAAATAAAGACTTCCCAAGGGCAGCTTCCAGCTCAAACTCAGTAGAACCCTAATGCCCAGAACTACAACCATATCACATTGCGTGGGGGGAAGGAACTACCTGGCCCGACTGTACATGCAAGACACCCAGAGAAGTCAGCAGAGAAGAAGAAGGCTACAGAACAGCCTCTACCATCAGAAGTCTCGAAGGAGCAGTATGCTGAAGATCCAGAACAAGAAAGAGATGAGGAGGACGTCCTGACTGGCCAGTCGGAACATGAAAATCTGATTCCTCCACCATTTCCCGAAGCTCTGAAAAGGAAAAAGACGCCGAACAAGGAGTACATGGACTACCTAAAGCTATTTGAGAAATTAGAGATCAACATTCCTTTCCTTGAAGCCGTCAAAATTCCAAAGTTTGGGAAGTTCGTGAAGGATTTTATTGCTGGAAAAATCCTAAAATCCGGGAAAATTGTCATGGACCACTCGTCTCAAAGAATCGGTCAAAGGATGCTACCCGCTAAGTGTGCTGATCCAAGTATGTTTACACTACCTTACTTGATGGGAAATGTTATGATTAAGCAGGCTATGTGTGATTTAGGAGCATCCATTAATGTTATGCCATTATCCGTTTATAATCAATTGATTGGAGCTGAATTAGCATCCACCAAAGTGATAATTCAATTAGCGGATAGGTCATGCATTGCCCGGTAGGTCTACATGAAAACATCTTGGTCGAATTAACAACTTTGTCTATCCTCGTGATTTTTATGTCATAGCACACTAATG
Organism: Lavandula angustifolia; assembly: GCA_028984105.1. Taxonomy (NCBI): domain Eukaryota; kingdom Viridiplantae; phylum Streptophyta; class Magnoliopsida; order Lamiales; family Lamiaceae; genus Lavandula; species Lavandula angustifolia. The sequence goes on along the minus strand of CM054814.1, from coordinate 25,758,325 downwards.
ATAGGAAAGTTGAGGGAACTCAGGGTGTTCTATTGGGTAGACCGTTCTTAAAAACTGTAAAGGCCATAATCAATGTAGATCAAGGATCTATAAGTATTGTATATCATAATGAAATCTATGTTCATCACATTGCTGAAGCACTTAAGATGCCTTTTGATCATGAAAATGAAGATGCTTTATCTACTGACTCCATTGAAAACTTTGTCCAAGAATATCTTGAGATGTATGTGATGCAGGATAAAATGGAGGTTACCTTGACTCAAGGACTGACCGAATCAGACCTCGAACATATGAGGGATGAAGAGATCAGAGAGAGCATCTCGGCTTTGTACGCAACTCCAAAATTGAAAACTGTCGGCAGCATGTCTCAACTGCCCAGTCAGGACGCTTCTGAAAAGCTGTTGCCGTCAATCATCAAGGCACCAAAGCTGGAACTTAAGCCACTTCCAACAAACCTGAAGTATGCCTATCTCGGAGATAATGAGACGCTGCCCGTCATCATAAATAAAGAACTTGATGAAAATCAAGAGAAGGCGTTGTTGGAGATTCTGAAGAAGCACAAGAAAGCCATAGGATGGACTTTAGCCGACATCACCGACATAAGTCCCGACATTTGCTAGCACTCTATCCTCATGGAGCCGGATAGCAAACCTTTCCGAGACCATCAAAGAAAACTCAATCCGAACATGAGGGAGGTCGTGTTGAAGGAAGTATTAAAGCTCTTATCTATGGGAATTATCTATCCCATATCGGATAGCAAATGGGTAAGTCTTGTACACGTTGTGCCCAAGAAATCCGGATTCCAAGTTGTCGAGAATGAGAAGAACGAATTGGTTCCGGTATGCTTAGTGACGGGATGGCGCATGTGTATCGATTATACGAAGCTCAATGCGGCGACATGAAAGGACCATTTTTCGCTTCCATTTATCGATCAAATGCTCAAGAGACTTGCGCGGCAAGTCTATTTTAGCTTCTTGGACGGCTATAGCAGCTATTTTCAAATCCAAGTGCGAGAGGGAGATCAAGACAAGACGACGTTCACATGCCCTTATGGAACATTTGCTTACCGTAGAATGCCATTTAGATTATGCAATGCGCCGGGCACCTTTCAAAGGTGCATGATGAGCATATTCTCGGACCTTATCGAGAATTGCATAGAGGTCTTCATGGACGACTTCACCGTCTACGGTGATTCTTACACTTCATGCTTGAAGAACCTCGACAAAGTCCTAGCTCGATGTGTTGAAAAGAATTTGTTATTGAACTACGAGAAATGCCATTTCATGGTGACCGAAGGAATAGTGCTCGGTCACGTTGTTTCTAAAAGAGCAAATCGAAGTCGACAAGGCAAAAGTGGAGGCCATCGTGAAGTTGCCATATCCGACTACTCCAAAACAAGTTCGTGGTTTCTTTTCTGGTGATGCAGCCCCCGGACTGGAACAAGCCATTCGAGATTATATGCGATGCTTCGATCTGTGCGGTTGGGGGTAGTCTTTGGGACATAAATCTAGCAAGGAGAGCCATGTGATTTACTATGCATCTAAGACATTAAATCCACCACAATGCAACTATTCCACCACCGAGAAGGAGCTGTTAGGTATCGTCTTTGCCTTCGACAAGTTTCGCTCTTATTTACTTGGCTCAAAGATCATTGTGTATACCGATCATGCCGCCGTCAAGCACCTCCTTGGCAAGAAGGAATCAAAGCCGAGACTTATCCGATGGATTCTTCTCTTACAAGAATTTGATTGGGAGGTTAAGGACAAGAAAGGAGCCGAAAACCATGTGGCGGATCACTTGAGCCGATTGATTCAAAAATACGATGGAGAGCCAATTAAGGAGACTTTTCTCGAAGAGCATTTATATGTTGTTCCTGAGACGGTTTCCAGTCTTGCCAAGCTTTTGCCCACTCAATGTTTTACGATTGGAGTCCAGGAAGTGTCTCAGCTGCCCAGTCAAGACAACTCTGAAGCAGAATTGCTGAAAATCGTAGGTAACACTTCTAAAATACCTTGGTTTGCTAATATTGTGAATTTCTTGACCTCTGAGCAGCTTCCACCCGAGTTCACTCATGGCCAAAAAGCAAAATTGAAAAGCGAGTGTAAGCAGTATTTCTGGGATTCTCCAATCGTTTGGAAAATGGGAGTTGATCAAGCTATCCGAAGATGCATTCCGGAAGAAGAGCAAGGCGACATCCTATTCCATTGTCATTCATCCGCTTATGGAGGGCACTTCGGACAAAAACGAACCGCAAGAAAAGTGTTGGATGTGGGTTTCTTTTGGCCGAGCCTACACCTTGATGCCTACAATTCTTGTAAGTTATGTGCATGTTGCCAAATGACCAGGGAATATATCCATGAAGGATGAAATGCCCCAAAAACCTTTGAGATTTTGTGAGATATTTGATGTATGGGGTATGGACTTCATGGGTCCATTTCCTAGTTCAAGGGGTAATTTGTACATTTACTTCCCGTTGATTATGTTTCTAAATGGGTTGAGGCGAAGGCTACAAAAACTAATGACTCTAAAGTGGTTGCAGGATTTCTTCGAACTAACATCTTTTGTAGATTCGGCGTACCTAAGGCCATCATAAGTGATCGAGGAACACATTTTTGCAACCGTACCATAGAGTCGTTGATGAAGAAGAATGGAGTAGCCCATCGAGTTTCTACTGCTTACCATCCACAGATGAATGGGCAAGTTGAAGTGTCAAATCGGTCTATCTTGGAGAAAACGGTCAATCCATCAAGGAAAGATTGGAGTATGAGGCTGGATGACGCCTTATGGGCTTATCGAACAACCTATAAAACTCCACTCGGTATG
>CM054814.1:25725402-25755002 GCA_028984105.1 Lavandula angustifolia | reverse complement strand
AAACAATCGAGTTTTTTTCATCAGAATCGACTCTTCTTGGGATGGGATGCATGTCATTTTCTAAAAGATAGGTAGGTACATATTAGGTTTGAGGTAGGAGCTAACACCTTGTTCCGTAAATGATTTCAGCTATTTCAGCTTGCTTCGCCAAATTGCTCTGCATACACAAATTCCAATAGCTAACTCGATTCCACATATTCGCAATAGGTCTATAAGCTAATATCATTTCCTTTATATATATGTTGATAACTAATTGAGTTATAAGATAATGTTACTATAAAGTGGTGGGGTTTATTTGTTTAGAGTGGTTTGTCCACTCATTTCTTTCCATTCATGGAATATGACTTGTTTAGTGTGACCCCAAAATAGAAAATGAGACTTGATTAGTGAAACAGACTATTAAATAATGATCAAGAATGTTATTTTTTATTTTATTGTTTGCTTTATTATTTCCAGAATATTATTTTTCTCCAAACATAGTTATTTTCCAGAGTCCCGGTAACTCCCCTCCCATAATTATTGTTTGATTTAAGAAAAAATAAAAATAAAATTGTGTGTTATTGGTTAGTTGGTTACCCCTATCACATAATACTACTCAACCTTTATGTTAACTAATCACGTCACTGGAAACTCTTAATGATATCTAAAATAATGAACAACCATAACTCTTAGTAAACGACCAAAAGGTTCTCAATTAAGTGAATAATATAACGCACTTGTTATTCATTGTAAGTTTCATGTACTTTTACTAAAAAAGTTTAATAATTAAAAAAAAATGTAATTGAGTAGTGTCTAATGCCGAAAGAAGAAGTTCCACATATTACGGTTTGATTGGAATTAATCTCACCTAGTAAACATCTTTTGTTTCTATCGTTGTCAATTACTACATCAATCCTGCTATTAATTAGTGGTTCAAATTTTTCGGGGATGGGATCTATTCTCCAAAAACGAAAATGTATTCATCATGTCTAAATTAAAACTATGTAATTTTAATACAAGAAAGAGGGTTAAAAAAATAGTTTTGCTATCAAAACTACGTAGTTTTTATTGAGACATGGTGGGAACATTGACTCTTTGGAATAGTGGAGTTACTCTCAAATTCTCGACACGCGAATTAAGAAAAATGTATTTTATATGTTAAAGTAGTGTAGAAATAGTTTGATCCACTAGAAATTTATGCAATCACTTTAATTAATAATACAAAATAATTTAATATTCAAACTAATTAAGTGGAACACACACAATTAAACATAAAATTCAAGATTTTAATAGCAGGACATAAGGAGTATTAAAGTATTATTTTAAGGAAGAATCACTTTTAATGGGACGGCCAAAAAACAAATACAAGCCACTTATAATGATATGGATGGAGTATCCTTTTATTACACATTACATAGAAAACTTAATGTACAACATCAATTTCATGTCAAGTTATACACATGGTCATCACCTTTCATATATGCAATTCTTACAATCACCTGTTCCTTGTATTCCTAGTGGTTTTAAAATGAAAGGGGTGGAGTAGGATTAGGGGTTGGTATATAAGAAGAGAGGCGACTAGTGTTTACGTAGTACGAAAACAAATGGATCCGAGGAGAAGGAAAGGAGGGTGCAGCATCCGTAATCAAAGGAGATAAAAATGCCAACGCACAACGCAATTATGATTCGGACAGTCACCGTCCTCGACGCCGTCGTGTTGTTATCATCTCAACTCACCCACCTTCTCATCATTCCACAACTCTAATTCATCATATATATTATGCAATCAACTTGACAACCTCTTGCCTCTGCTTTACAATACAATTAATTGGATTGTAAGTAATTATGGAAAAAAGATTTTGGTTTATATTAATTCATCCAAGACAACCATATCAGAAGCAAGATCTTCTTGGATCAAATCACGAACTTCCCCTACTTTTTTGTGGTTAATTCCAACACAAATGGACAAGGTAGATACACATTTATCTCTTATCTTTGTTACCAAAAGCTGAAATACGTTGCACTTCAGACAAATACATCATCATCTTTTTGACTTGATATCAAACACTGATGGTTTTTGTTACATTTCAAGAGAGTGGGAGAGAATTAAAGGGAAAAAGAAGAAAGCAAAACATGCACTAAAGAATATTGACTGAAAAATGGAAAAGAAAAAAGTTGCTACGATTATAATATGATTCCACAAATAATGTCTGCATTAATTTAATCCAATTACAGGTCTTGCTTAATGACTTTTAAGTAAATATTTTATTAAAAGTGAGGAGGCAGGAACATTAGGACCTGATCTTGAGGCATTAGAGCCCTATAAAGACAAAACCAAATTTCTGTATTTCATATTACTAGAATGTCTTCTTACCCCTGTGGGTGGCAACCTAGTTTTCTTCAACTTGTTTAGTTTTCTTGAGCAAATAATTTGACTTAACTCTCTTCCATTTTCCCAAGGTGAAAATCCATTGGTAAAAGCTATCTACCTCGAAATCAATGCATCTTGCCATATGTATCCATCTATACGACTTTCTGAGCTGGTTGGGTTCAGCATTTTTATAAGGTCCATTCGACAAATAAATTATTTACAATTTCTTACAATTGTATACTAGTTCATGTAGTTGCAAGATAGAATTGGCTGGGATGAAATAAATCATCATAATAAAAAATATTGCAGAATGTACAGATTGATATATTAATTAATGGAGTATAAAAGGATAATACAAATTAGAAGAACAGAATATTACATGTACAATAGAACTATTTAATTAACAGTCAAGTATGACAGTCCCCACCAATCATGGCTACCAAAAACAACCATCCCTTCATTTTATTTTAGCTACATACTTTTGGTATTATTTGGCTGTAAAGATCTCAAAAAAAAAACAGCATAGAGATCTCTTTCTTCTCTTATCCTTCGTGTGTGGTTGAGTACACACATCTATCCTTAACAACATTCAAACTCAAGAACATAATCAAGAATCTAACTTGGTGGAAATTCAGTAGTAATTTAAGACTCTGAGGGAGCCAATCAATCGGCAATTAAGTAAAGGGTAACACCCATCATAGATCGAAGATAGAAAAGAAAAGGGTTGTCAGCAGATCTGTTTTTCAATGAAAAAAATCGTAGATTATAATTCATAAAATTAGATCGAAATGAAAACTGCATGCAGTTGTGATGGTGAATTGTGGTTAGCCCTCTGCGTATCTTCCCACAGCTTTATTGAACCGCAAAGGGTTGCGTCGTCTCCAGTTCGGGACAATACGGTTCTTCGCAGTTCAAGAAAGCTGTGGAAGAATACGAGGAGAGCTATTTCTTTGTAGAAGCATGAACCCTAACAACATAGGGTTTCTTCAAAATAAGAAAGATAATGAGTGAGGAACAGAATGAGAGTGTAGGATTAGGGTGGACGAGAGGCCAATATATATAGAAGTGAAAGTCTTTTCCACCAATCCCTAGAAGAATATTGGGCCATTAAAAAAGCCTGACAACATTTGATCCATTTAATTATTTATGAGGAATTAGGATTACGAATAGTATGTGTATATATATAAATAGGGAATGGATATATAAGGAACAACACCTTATTGAAGCTACTAGGAACATATCCTAGCCCTCCATTTTATAAACTGAACGATTCAGATCAATAATAAGATTTTTGTTCAAAAAAAATTATTTACTACTACTAATATTATTAAAGTTAATATAATAAAATTATATATATTCCTAATAAATTACTCCTTCTCTCTCTTCTCTATTATCTCTCTCTCTCTCGTCCCTGCCCTCATCTACTCTCTCTATTCTCTCTCTCTCATCCCTGCCCCCATCTACTCTCTCTATTCTCTCTCGTCCCAGCCTCATCTACTCTCTCTATTCTCTCTCTCTTGTCGTCGCTCTATCTCTCCTCTCTATTCTCTCTCTTAGCCCTCTCTCTCTCAGCCGTAAGTAGTAACGCCGCCGCCTTAGGAGTAGCAAGAAGTTTTGACGCTGCTAGATGGAGCGCCATCAACGTGACTCAGCCGCCACAGCCGTGCGCCGCCGCCACCTGCAGAGGAGAGCGCCGATGATCCGTCCGACGTCAACCACAACAACCGCCGTCGAGTTGCAGGAATTTTCCTGCTAGAGATAAGCCCTAATTTTTTCAATTAGTTTCAAGCTATTTTCCCAATTTTCCCCAAATTATTTTAATTTTGTTTTAGGATTTGCAATCTTTCAATTAAGAAAGACATTGATTGAGATAAATAGTTTGTAGATTGAATTGCCGAGGATGTTGTCGATTTTTGTAATTGTTCATGGATTTGGAATTGGTATTGGTTGTGTTGTGAAACTGACTCAATTTTGGTGTTCATGGAGATTCAATTTTGGTGAAATTGTTTATTTGGTGTTCATGGAGATTAGAAAGTGATTAGAAAGTGATTGGATGATGAATTTCTACGTGAATGAGATTTGAGATTTAACTGCAGATTTAGTCAAATAAAGTGTACAAAAAAAAACATGAATAAAGTGTATAAATTACGAATAAAGTGCATAAAAATTACGAATAAAGTACATAAAATTTTACGAGTAAAGTGTATAAAAATTACAAATAAAGTGCATAAAAATTTACGAGTAAAGTGCATAAAAATTACGAATAAAGTGCATAAAAATTTACGAATAAAGTGCATAAAAATTATGAATAAAATATATAGATAATTTAAGCAATTTATTTAACTTAAAGGATTTATAAAATTTACTCTAAATATAATAAAAATAAATTTAATAATAAAATAAGAAATTCAAATAATCAAATAACTTTTATACCCTTAATGAAATTAAATAAGAGATTAAAAATTAAAAGTATCTCCTTCAATCTAGACCACACATCTTTAAAATTGAAGGAGATGATTTGTTCCGAGTTCCTTCATTAAGGAGGTGTTCCTTAAAGAACCCTCCCCTATATAAAATATATATATATATATATAATTTTTATATAATTTATGCATAATTGTTATATATTTTATGCACAAAAAATCTATAATTTTACACTTTTGCCCTTGTACAATAAATATGTATAATGTAAACTTAAATATTTTTTGCATAAAATATAGGCAAATTGGATTATTTAGTCCCAAAAGTATGACGTTTTGGCCAATTTGGTCCCTTATTTATTTTTTTAGTTATTTGGTCCCCAAATTATGAATTTTTGGCCAATTTGGTCCTTCCGTTTAATTTTCCGTTAGTTAACCGTTAACTTTTTTTTTTAATAAATAAAATATAAAGGGTATTTTCGGAATAATTTTTACAAGGACCAAATTGGCCAAATTGTCGAACATTGAGGATCAATTTGGCCAACATCTATTGTTCCTTACCCAAGGGCAAAATTGGAACTTGAATTTTCACCACTCAGTGTAACAGTGAAAAATCGTCTTTCCACATTGGCTGATCCATGGTGTTCTTATCCAATTTTGAGATTTATTTAATGTAATTAAATTAAGATTAAATTTAATAATGTATTTGAGAAAAAATTTGACAGCAAGACAGTAGGTCCTTTGTTACCAAAATCCATACCAAAATATCCATTATATTCAGAATTTATACCAAAATATTCATAATCAATACCAAAATATTCATAATCCATCATCCACCAACATCATTAGCTAACATATTTACACATTCTACATTCACCAGCATCATTAGCTAACATATATGTACACATTCTACAGCACATTTACCAAAAGAACAACAATAGACACATCAATAGAAACTACACCCCACCCGCTCAAAAAACTGTCAATGTTCCACGAAACTTCTCTGATAATGGAGCTGCAATAACAAGAGGTTTTTCCTTTCAATCAGAAGAAAGAGAAGAAAAGCAGCAAACATACCAAATGCACAACACTAATATTCCACATAATTCCATTAACTGCTAGCACAATATCCATACCAGAACATCATAGAAAAAAGAAATACAGGAAACTAACCTGATGAATGGTCTATTCATCCTAATCCAATTTTCTGAGTGTGGTCTCCTTAGTTATGTGTCTATTTAACACGGCTCCTGTTTCTGTACTACTTGCCCTATTGTGACATTCTTTTCGACACCAACCGCAACGTACTGCTCTCCTTTTCTTCTTAATTTTTCCAGGGACCTTTTCCTACAATAGACGTGAAAGACACATGTAAGTATCATTTACATAGAAAAACAAATTTAATGTAACAGTACATAATAAGAAAAAATTGATCACTCCTGCGTCTATTACTTGAGGAGATGGCTCAGTTACTCCATCCTGTATATCTATTGTTTTCTCACACAACTCTTGAAAATAAGAAAAAATTGATCAGTCGAATGATTGAATGTAACAGAACATAATATTGAACAAATGCAAAAATGATACCTTGCCCTCAACTTGTGCGGGTTCTTTTCCCTTATCTTTGAGCAGAGTTTCTTCCAAAGTATGTGGCTGGTCTTTTTTCAGTGATTCATCATGCTTATTTGACTGACTCATCATTGGACACTTCCTTACATTGTGATCATGTGTATGACATTTTCCACACTTGCTCTTTCTCAATCCAGCTCTACTCATTTTCATCGTTCCATCTCCCATCGTCTTATGACCCTGCTCGCCCTCCTCAAGTTTTTTTTTTTTTTTCTTGGCCTGCCAGTCATCTTCACTTTTGTTGGTGGTAGCAATGGCTTTTTGGGGGAAGTAGGCCAGTTATTTGGTCCACTAGTAGGATTAATAACTGGGGTATAAGCTCTTTTATAGGCTGCCACGGTGTAACATTCATTCACAAAATCTTCGGCTTTCAAACCTAGCAAGCCCAAAGCTGCAACACCATGAGTACAAGGGATGCCTGAGATGTCCCATTTCCTGCAGGTACAAGTCCTCTTCTCAGTATCAACTACAAAATTGATCACGATTTAGTTAGTGGTTGCACAAATAATTAATAGTAACACTCTGAAGGGAATACATTTGTTTTAGACTTACAAAGTAAGGATATCTGTCGTGGCTGAAAATTATGGGTGCATCATTTATGAACTTGTATGCATAGTATAATGCAAACGGCTCACAATCTTCGTCATTATTTTGTTGGGGAACCTATTAAGAAAAAAAAATTGAAGTCAAATACATGAAGCAGAATACATAAGAACAGATAAAAATTAGATAAGTCAAATACTTTCCATTAAATGAAAACTTGCCTTTGGCATGAGCAAGGGTATTTTAGAAATCTCAGCACCATCCACTAACTTCCCCTCTTCTTTTAAGAGATCTAGCTTGAAACTAAATGAAAACAATTACCAAAACACTCTTCCGAAATAACTTAATATTTGAACTTACTTCTTTATTATTGGTTGTATTGGATTTGAAGCAGTCTTCAGAGAATCTAATAGTATCATGCACTGTGATCCCCTTGCAAGTTCTTCATTAATTCATGGATGAAGGAGGAAAAAGATTAAAGAAATTCATGGATGAAGGAGAAAAAAGATTAAAGAAACTCTTGTTCATAGAAGATATTATTACAAGACTAACCAAATTAGAAATGGATATTGCACATACCACTTCACAATAGGCACTATAACGTACTGTTTGCTTAGAAATTCATCCCTTTTTATCCATTTCAAAACATTGTTCTTCATTTGAGAGCTTTCACTCGAGTAAAGGTTGAAATACAAAGTGTTTAATATGCTAAAAGAGTTTCTCTTACTTTCCCCGATCTCCTTCCAAAGTATGCTACAATAAAGGTTCTCGAATTAACCACAAGACAGTACACGACATAACAAAAATTTATTTTCAACACAATTAAATAATACTTACCCAAAATATTTGTCCATGGCTCCATCATGCAACATCCCGCTCAAAATGGAATCATTTCCAATACAATTTCTACTATTACGTGTTTTTCGCACCATTTCGAAATTGGGACTATCACAAAGAAAGGAAGCGAAATTACATAAATTATGCAGATAAATTCACTAGAATTACGGGTTTTCATCAATTACATCAATTACGGGTTTTCATACATATACATATTTACATCAATTACATCTCTTAAAATTACCTATTAAGCACACGCATATACATACATATACATATTTACAATAATTACGGGTTTTCATCAAATCCATATTTTCATCTATATACATATATATACATATTTATCCCTTAACATTTACCTTTCAGCTTCGTCTTCGCTTTGAGCGGCGACGACGACGCAAACGAGCAGACGGGAAGAGGCGCGGACAGGAAGGCAGGACCAAACGAGAAAGGGGATGACAGGCGGGAAGAGGCGCGGACAGGAAGGCGGGAAGCGGAGACGGCCGCGCGTCGCCGACCGGTGGCGACTGGCAGCGAGCGGAGGAGAAGGGGAGAACGGAGTCCTGCGGTGAAAAGGGGCAAAATTATCGCGGTGAAAAGTTAGGGTTAATTACTTATAGTATCCAATTTTGCCATTGGGTAAGGAACAATAGATGTTGGCCAAATTGATCCTCAATGTTCGACAATTTGGCCAATTTGGTCCTCGTAAAAATTATTCCGAAAATACCCTTTATATTTTATTTATTAAAAAAAAGTTAACGGTTAACTAATGGAAAATTATACGGAAGGACCAAATTGGCCAAAAATTCATAGTTTGGGGACCAAATAACTAAAAAAAATAAATAAGGGACCAAATTGGCCAAAACGTCATACTTAGGGGACTAAATAATCCAATTTGCCTAAAATATATAACGATTATGCATAAATTATATAAAAATTATACATGGTTCGCAGTTCTCACGTAAAATGCAGGTTCTCACCAGGGTGTGGATCTAGTGAGAACCTGCATTTAACGTGAGAATTGCGAACCATGTATAATTTTTATATAATTTATGCATAATCGTTATATATTTTATGCAAAAAAAATCTATAATTTTACACTTTTGCCCTTGTACAATAAATATGTATAATGTAAACTTATATATTTTTTGCATAAAATATATAACGATTATCCATAAATTATATAAGAATTATGCATGGTTCGCAGTTCTTACTTTAAATGCAGGTTCTCACATAATTCATACCCTATTATATATATATATATATATATATATATATATATATATATATATATATATATATATTTCAAAAGTTTGCATACATATTTACCTCGCACAGTACCATTCGCAAAATCAACTCAAAATATAAGTTTCTTTTTTCTTTCATTTGTAACTCAAAATCAATTACATATATTTGTCCTGTTATTATCATTTTGCTTCTGTCAAGAACTGCCCATAACATTATTAATGGAACTGAAAGTGTAGTATTTCTTGTTCAATTTGCTTGATAATATCTCTCTCTCTCTCTCTCTCTCTCTCTCTCTCTCTATATATATATATATATATATATATATATATATATATATATTCTTTTTATTTTGAAAAATATGATGTTATGATGTACACACCACGTTATGCATTTCTGATTGCGTTGGTCAATAATAGAGTCATGTTCGAAATGGGTTTTTTCTTTTCATTTCGAAAAAACATGATTCTATTATTGACCAACGCAATCAGAAATGCATAACGTGGTGTGTACAGGGCAAAATCTACATAAATTCAAGTGAGATTTAAATACATAATCTTTCATCACATATTAAGCACTTAACTGCTATGCTATTTATACGACAAATTGATAATATATGTTTGTATATATATAGCGTTGAGGTGGATACCTCTCTATTCGTAAATAGTTTACGATTATGTGGAGATTTGGTTTATGAATATGGATCCATAAAATCTAGCATAATCCGATTTTTTTGTGTATATTTTAATTGTCGAACACTCTTAAAATAAGAGATTTGCTCCCACTTTTAATATTGGATCCACTCGTGATTTGTATGCATATGAAATACTACTTTCTTAATTGAGTCATCCTGTTATTATTGTCATATTTTCTAAATTGGTAAAAATTACTTTTAAACGTAAAATAAAGTGGGCTCATTACTCACTAATCACCCCACATTCTTATACTCCCTCCGTCCCGTTATTTATGGCTCAATTGGTTTCAGCACGGAAATTAAGAGAGTAGATAATAAAGTATGAGAGAGAGTAGATGGTAAAGTATAAGAGAGAAGATGAGTAAGATAATGAGAGGTTATGAGAGAAAAGATGATAAAGTAAGAGATAGAATGTAATAAAGTAGGAGAGAGAAGATGATAGAGTAGAATTTTTTACCAAATTAGGAAAGTGGCCACAAATAATGTGACATCCCTTTCGGGAAAGTGAGCCACAAATAACGGGACGGAGGGAGTACTCTCTTTCTAAAAATTTATCTGTCACACGATTCTATTATGTCCGAACTAAGAAGTGTATGACTTTTAACTTTTTTGAAATTTTAATTATTTCTTTAATTATAAAATGAAAAAGAAAAAAAATCGATTGCCTCAACTATGTCTTACAAAATTTCGGATGAATATATTTCATCCAACCAATTACTCCTCGAAAATTGTGTTCATTTTTAAATATAATTAATACTCGTAAAATATATGGTTCAAAAAAATTTTAATCTCCATGCAAAAAAACAATAATAGTGGATTGGAGGAAATACTTAATTTGTGTCAACATTACTTTTATAATAAATCTGTCCATAATGATAATAATGTATATGGGTTAAAACAGGGGGAGGCATGTGAAGGGGGACCCACAGAGTGAAAGATGACATGCACATAGCTCCCCCGTTTTTGGCGGACTACGGTCTCTCTTTCTGTTAAGTTGGTGGCGGACACTCTTCCCTCTCTTCGATGCTAGCTCCTCCTCTCTTCCTTCTATAATTTTTTATACTCTCATTCCCATAAAAAATATCTTTTTTTTTTTTGGCTGTCTTAATAAAATATATTCTTTTTATAAAAAAAATAAAAAATATATAAATTAAAATTAGCAACTCAAAAGTGAAACAATATAAACCACACAATACGAATTTCTTATTCTTGGTGTCCCATATAAATGAGACTTTCTATGAGACGCAAGTAATATTTTTTTTTTAAATTTCTATATTAGTGTCGATACTCAGTGTATTAAATCCCGTTCCTTGAAAAAAAAAATTGCAGTCAAAGATTTTAAGTCATAATTTATTTTCACAATATTTAGAATTTTATTAAATAAACCATCAAAACTCCTTTTAGAACTACAATATAGGTGGCTTTTTAAAACAAGATAGCAAAAATTTGGTGATTGATTTTATTGGACGTCAGTAGTCACACACACACCACCGTTCTGGCCCCTTTTAATTACCCCTCAGTAGGGCTGTTATCGAACCGAGCTTTACTCGAATAGCTCGGGCTCGAGCTCGATAAGGCTCGGCTCGAATTCGAAAAATTCGAGCTCGAGCTCGAGCTTGATTTGATATTCGATAATTTATTCGAGCCGAGCTCGAGCCTGAGACTATTCGGCTCGAAAGCTCGGCTCAAATAAAACATAATATAATTTAAATATAAAACTTTAAGTAAATAAATTTAAATTGGCCAATCAATTTAAACTTTGTAAAATTTTTAACTAAATTAACAAAAATTTCTCATTAATTAACGAAAAATTTTACAGAAAAAAAGGAACAAGTAGATAGTTATATATAGGCTTATGTTGTCTCTCATTTTTCATATATATTCGATGTGGGATGGTGGAAAAAAATAAGTGGGAGTTGTGCACTTCTTTTGTTCTCACTTCAAAAATGTGTTGTCATCCCACATCGAAAATGGGTTGAAGTTGAGAACAATATTTTCTATATAAACACTATCCCCTCCTTTCATTGTCAATCGCTCTTGAGTGAAGTTTCGGTAAATTAATTTATGAGGGGAATGTCAAGTGTATACATTTCCATGTTTGAAAATGCAAAAATATACAAACTTTTCCATAAATGCAATAATATACAAATGACCCTACTTCACCTCCAGTGTGTGTGCAGTGTGTGTGCAGTGTGTGTGCAGGTGTGTTGCAGTTTGTGTTGGAATCTTTTTGAATAAGTAGTCTCGAAATTAGCAAAATAAAAGTTGGTGATTTTTTTTTAAAAAAGCTAAAGTTATTTAAAAAAAACTTCTTTAATTGATATTTTCGTAAAACAAAAAACTTCGTTTAAATATTTTAAAAACCTGAACGAAATTTTAATATTTTTGTATATTTAATTTAATTTAACGAAAATTTAATATTTTGTTAATTTAATTTATGAATTCAATTTGAGGAAATTTTAATATTTTAGTAAATTTAATTTACGAAATTTATGCAATTTTGATAATTTAATTTAAGCAATTTCATTAATTTAATTTAGGCATTTTCGTTAGACAATTTCGATAATTTATTTTTGGCAATTTCATTAATTTAATTTAGGAAATTTCGTTAATTTAATTTAGGCAATTTCATTAATTTAATTAGGAATTTTGATAATTTATCGAAAAACCGGTTTTGTTAATTAGGCAATTTTGTTAATTTAATTAGGCAATTTTGATAATTTAATTTAGGCAATTTCAATAATTTAATCAATTTCGATAATTTAATTTAGGCACCGTCCGATCGATCGGGCATAATTAAATATATATATATATATATATATATACATAAATTTTAAAAAAAATATATTTGTGCCGATCAATCGGCACTGCCCGATCGATTGGCATAAATTAAAATAAAAAATTATACATAAAAAAAAATTATAAGTGCCGATCGATCAGCCAGTGCCGATCGATCGGCACAAATTAAAAAAAATATATATATATATAAATTATATGTGCCGATCGATCGGCACTGCCCGATCGATCGGCACTTACATATATATATATACACACACTTACACACAGTCGAAATACACATACACATATATATACACACACAGCAAAATCCTTCACATCGGCACACTAAATCGGCACACTCAAATCGGCACACTGAATCCGAGAAATCTATCGGCACTACTCACGTCGGTACGAATCTTCCAAACCGCTCGAAACCGCTCCTAACAATGGAAGAGGTTAGTATTTATTTGAAATTAAATTAATTTTTAGATGTGAAATTAATGTATAATTACATGTTTAAAAGTGGTTTTTTATGAAATATATATGTTGGGTTTAGTGAGTATAATATAGATTTGTTTGGATTGGGTGAAAATTGGTGAAATTGAGGTAGAAATCGCCGGAAAAAGAGGTTGAAATCGCGGCGGCCGTTACCTCAGCGCCGACCGGTCTGACCGGTCTGGCCGGTCTGAACCGGTCCGACCGGTCGACACGTAATTTTTTATGTATTTTTTTTTGTGAGTTTATTTTTAATTACTGTAACTGTATTAATTATAATTGTAATATATATGTTAATTTTAAACGGTTAGCACTACGAGACGTTTCTCCGAGGATTACAATATACTATAAGCATGCTTTAGGCACTTTGATTAGAGAGAAATTATGTAGGCAGGGTGGTATGGATCTAGTCCAACGATTTATTTGTGGTCAGTTTGGAGGCATAGTGGGTTGGCCAGATGGTAAGAATGCTATGCGGGCTCTTCACCAGCTATTATGCTATGAGATTTCGGTACAACCTTTGGAGGTTTGGTTTAATTATGTTGGTCAGAACATCTGTTTCTCTCATCCGGAGTTTGCATTGGTTACTAGGCTCATGTTCGGCGAGTGTAGTTTTGACATGGCAGCCTCTTATCAATCTACTCAATCTGGGGTGTACAGCAGATTCAATGATGGGAGACCGATTGAAGCAAAGAACTTGTTAAGCTGGTTTACACAATATGAGCCCGGTGGCGTTTCAGATGATGACTTGATTAAGTTGTCGAATATTTTAGCTCTTTTTTTTTCTGGTTCTATGCTCCTGCAGACACTAAGAAAATTGATACATGGATATGGGTATTGGCTGATGATATCAACCAATGGAATGCGTTCCCATGGGGTGCTTTTACCTACGAGGCCATGTTGCACTACCTCAGTTACGTACCAAATTCCTTGGACCTCGTAGGATCAAAATATAATCTCTACGGGCCGATTTGGGCACTACAGATATAATATTTGTTTACAACTTAATTATTACTAATTTCTAATTTTTTATTAGTTTAAATAACTCGATATATTTATATTGTAATATAGGTGTGGGCATATGAGGCCATTCCTAGTTTGGGAGCTCGTTGTGCGACCCTTCTACATCCTAATGGTTTCCCTCGTTATTTACGGTGGTCATTTAATGACGCCGATCAGCGTGATATAGCTAAGTTTTTTAAGCGCCAGGTAAAAATATTTTTATTATTAATTACACAATGAATATGTTATGGAGTTTCTTAGTAATATTTAATGCACAAATTATATGTATTTCAGATGAGAAACTCGGTAGTGTTTGAAATGTTAGTATCGACCGAGGTTGAGGAGAGGTGTCCATATTGGCAGAGTGCAGTTGGTAGTAATGCATTTGGACTACACTTTCCTGTGCTCTTGAACCCCCTACAGCCGGCGCAATATGATCAAGATGGACAGCGTATCTTGATCAGGCGCACCGAGGAGAGCAGACGTAGTTCAAGCAGAGGAGTTGTTGGTGAGGAGGAGGAGCAAGAGGAGGAGCACACTGTGGTAGATAGTAGGAGAGTTCAAAGGCGGGCCCGCCGTACACAAGCATCTTCATCAGCAGCGAGAGATGCATCAGGTAATAAACTTAAATTCACAATAAAAAATTTCTAGTGAATTCCTCTTTTAATAATCGTCTTCTTCTTTGATAATTATTAGCCGTTGGTGAGACATCTAGTTCAAGGGACCCAAGAATAGAGGCCATGATCAGTCGATCTATTCAAGAAAATTTTGAAAGATGCGAGCAAGCTATGATGAATAGAATTGAAAGATGCGAGCAAGCTATGATGAATAGAATTGATGATTATCATCGGACTCTCAGTCAGGAGCTAGTGAGTAGGTGTGAGGAGCTCGCTGGATAGAAGTAATAGGCCATTTCGGGCCTGGATATAGGCCGGCACGCTCGAGCTACGCAGTGGCCCCAGGTGGGATGAGCCCGCACCACCGACCTTTAATCGCAGGTCGAGCATGGATGTAGAACCCGGCGGCGAGTTGGTAAGAGAATTTTTCAATTAATTTAATTTCTTTTCCTAATTTAATAATTGTCTTTTGTAGGATATGTTTGAGCCGAGTAACTCGTTGGCTCAGAGTTTTGAGCAGTATTTGTCTAGTGAAACCTTGGCCTTTCGACGTCCAGATGGTTTTCCACTTCAACGAGAATGGTTCAAGAATTTTATGAAGATTGATTCGAAATGGATTGTGAGATGGTAAACCGCTATATCCGGCCATCGCGGGTCGAGCTAGTTCAAGGTAACCTACCCGTGACTCCGGATGCCCAATACACAGTCGTAGCGGACTCTACAGTCTTTGTAAGTATATTTCATATCTGAGTATTTTTTGAAAAATATGGTATTTGTTTAGTTTAATTTTATCATTGAATAATTGTTTATAGATGGGTATTATGAATGAGTGGCTCAAGTGCGTGAAGAATCCAGAAAGTAATAGACACGAGAATGATAATGATTATAAATGGGTTCCTCAAGAGGAGGATGTGCAGTGCGTGAAGGGGAATCCAGAACTTGGGACAAGCGATTGGTACTCCGCCAAATATGTGAGTACTATTCATATATTTTATATATAATAATTTTAAGGTTCTAAATTATATATTTGTATCTATTGGAGATCATATTTCCAATCTTGGCAGCACACCATTGGTTCGTATTGCGGTTATGTATTTCAGATTGGAAGCTCGAGATGTTTGACTCGAAAAATAAATTTAGAGATCCAAATGTATTCAATTGGCGCGTCAAATGCCTTATAGCTTTCCGGAAATTTATAGCGCGATTCTTATGGCACGGGAACTATTGGGCGTGTAATGCATATAGTTATCCATTCCCCGGAGGTCAGAGGCCCTCAGTTGTGCTTATGGATGATGAAGAGCAGTACTTGCAATTGGATGCGTATAGTTGCGGGGTATTTACATGCATGACTATAGAGCGTCTCCTCACCGGTTTTCCCACTCGGGTATGGGGTAATGAAGAGCGACACATTAGTAAATATCGTAATTGGATGGCTGTAAAATGTTTTGAAATGTGTGATATTGCTTGAATTTTATGTATCAATTAAATGTATCGTAATGTAATGTAATTGAATTTTAGTAAATATCCTCACCGGTTTTCCCTTTTTTTTTATTTTCAACCGATCGGCACATGTTAAAAATTACGGAAAATTACGGACATGTTAAAAAATATATATATATATATATATATATATATATATGGTCCGATCGATCGGACAAGGCCGATCGATCGGACTTACTAATATTAAAAATATATGGTCCGATCGATCGGACAAGGCCGATCGATCGGACCATATTTTAATTAAGTTAAAAAAAATAAATATATGGTCCGATCGATCGGACAAGGCCGATCGATCGGACCATATTTAAGTTAAAAAATAAATAAATATATGGTCCGATCGATCGGACAAGGCCGATCAATCGGACCATATTTAATAATTTTTTTTTAATTACTGATATTAAAAATATATGGTCCGATTGATCGGACAAGGCCGATCGATCGGACAATATATTTTTTTTAAAATGTTAAAAAAATAAAAATTAAAAAAATAAATAAATAAATAAAAAATAAAAAAATAAATAATAAATAAATAAATTACTGACATATTTAATTTTTTTTTTAATAAATATATGGTCCGATCGAGGCCGATCGATCGGACCATATTTTATTTTATTTTTAAATTACGATGTTATTAATAATCAAAATTATACTTAAAAAATCAATATAATTGAAATAAACTCTTAAAAAATTATAAATTTTAAAATAAAAATTTGATAATAAATATTTCAGGGGAATATTATGAAATGGTGTAATAAAGCTTTATATATATCTATACATTAGCAAAATTAAACATGAATCAGCCTTGAATGATAGAAGTAGTTATGACTTTATACAAAAATGAACTCATTTCTCGAAATATAAGAAGAGGTCGAAAGTTTTTTTTTTATTTATGTCTCTATTATTATATTTCAAAGTTATTCATGATATCCTCAATATCCTCTTCGTATATCACTTTTCGTTGCTCAAATTCGATGTTTTGAGGGTTTAGAGGAATAGTATTTGGGGTTTTGATCAAGGGGTTTGAGGGTTTAGAGGAATAGTATTTGGGGTTTTGATGAATAGTAGTTGGGGTATCCCTTAATCATCCTATCGGTCGGATTGTGTATACAGCTGTCGGCACGAATAGTTTTGTAGTCAAATTTCAAGAAAATAATACAGCTGTGACAGCTGTCACAACTGTCACGATTGTTTTGATTTTTTTTTAAATTACTGATGTTAAAAATTAAATAAATAAATATATGGTCCGATCGATCGGACAAGGCCGATCGATCGGACCATAATTTTTTTTTTTAATTATTAGGGTTTATACGCTTTTTTAATTTAGGGTTTATACGCTATTTAATTTAGGGTTTATACGCTATTTAATTTAGGGTTTTGTCAATTAAGGGTTTAGGGAACAACCATACCGAATTAGGGTTTCAGCAATTTAGGGTTTCATCAATTTAGGATTTAGTCAATTATATCACTTTTCGTTAAACAAACTTCATACTTCAAATAATATATAGAAAATAAACTAGAACTAAGACACCACAAATTTAATCTTGTGTCTCCCTCTCTGAACATGTCCTTCTTGTGTGGCCTCTTTCGTGACAAACACCACACTTTCTGCTACGACCTTGAGTTGAGCTTGTGGAGGCCTCCGCTCCCGATCGGTAACGTCTCTGCTTTGGGCGACCGGCCTGACGCTTCACTAGGGGTGGTAACAGTGGATATGCATCTCGAATATGGTCAGGAATGGTCCAAAGCTCCAATGCAGGTAACGAATTAAAGTGGTGTTCGTAAATATCACTGTGGTTGCTTGTAGTGTACATACTGTGGACGTAGTTGTAAAATTGGTCTCCGCTCTCCCTGTCAGCGACAACATGTTTGTAAAACAAAAATGTGTTAGATATATAATAAGTGATTAATAAGTGTAAAAGAATTCATACGAGAATCGCAAAGGCGCGTGGGAGCATGGTATTAGGTCCATATCAAATTCGTGACACGTGCACGTTTGATTCTCCAAATCCACCTTATAGTTGTGATTTCTCCCGTCGTTGACTTTGTATCTTCCTCGGCGGTTAAGGTGACAGGTATATGAGCGTGCAAGGTCAATCTGCGCGCTTAACTTCCTCTTCGCAACGTCCACCAACGGATGGCTATTCTCACTCGGCAGGTTGACGCCTTTCATCCCACCATGACTCCATAATTGCTCGTATCGTGTCTATCATCGAGCAAATCGGCAATCGACGGGCCCACAAAAGTCTTCCGTTGAAAGACTCGACACAATTTGACGATAGAAAGGCGTAGCGACGCCGCGGACATTGCGACCGTGCCCAACGTTCGGGACCAACCTCTATCGGCTTGTTGTATGCTCCTTCACTCGCCACGAGGATTGATACCATGTACTTCCTAAAGTCCGACTCACGGTATGCAGTGCGCTGCCGACGGAACATGTAGGGTACTTCATTCTTGTAAGAAGTGAGCTTGTTATTAAGATGGACGTTGCAAAGCGCGTGAGGAACTCCGGGGAAACACTACTTCGACAGCATTTTTAATACTGACGTGCTGGTCAGACACGATCAGTAGGTCGCCGCTCGAACCGTACACTCGCTTAAGATTCTATAGAAACCACGCCTATGAGTCATTGTTCTCAATTGGTCCAATGCCAATGGCGAGCGGTACAAGCTGTTCATTGCAGTCTTTTAGTAATCGCAAAGAAAGAGAATGCCGGTATTCTTTCCCTTCGGTGAGTTCCATCAACTACAATCACCTTCCTCAAATGCCACATAAATGCGGGGATGCACTGGCCCCATGCAACAAACGCGTACTCGAACCTCCCGTCGCTGTCGGCACGAAGATTAGTTACCGTTCCGGGGTTTACCTGCTTCAACATGTGCAAATATCGAGGGAGCATCTTGTACGAGTCTTCGTGACTCCCATAAATCAACTGAATCGCATTGTTTCTAGCACGTAGGGCCTTATAATACTCCACCTTCACACCAAATTTCAGACGCATCTCATTGATCATGTCTCGAGGTCGCAACATCGTTCCCTCCATACGCATTCTTTGCCCAAAATAGGCTCCGATAGTCTTCGCGAGCAATGGTGATCGGTCCGGCATTATCAAAGTCGTATCGACATCTCGTGCTCCGGCACAAAATCGTAAATTGTCCAATACATACCATTATGTCGTGCACGTACTACGAATGGACAAAGATCGCCCAACGGGACATTCAAACCACCGATACCGAGGACTTGCCCTCTTCACTTTATAAGACCGTCGACACTCTAAATGCCGAGAGACCAACGGCTATTGTTAGGGCGTCCTTCTTCCAAAAGATGTTGCCGTTTCCGAGAATGCCCTCTTCAATCTTCTCTATATCCGTACAACCAATGACACTCGCTTGACTGGCGGAATAATTGGCACTAGCCAATTTCTGACTTCGTCGACAACTTCATTATCTTCGTCTTGAAGGGCAACCGCTCTGTTCTGTGGCTGCTCTAGAAGTGTCATTAGCCGGTTTAAACCGCCTTCCCCACGAATCCATGATGCAAACTCATACATGGTTCCATAAAAGTTTTTAGCGACAACATGTTCGTCTTCCTCATCCTCTTCCTCTTCCTCTGTCGTATAATCCTCGTCATACGTATCATCATCATCATCGTTATTATCATCCACACCTTGATCCTGCTGTTCTGCTTCTTCTTGCTCCTCTTGTTGCTCTTCTTCTTCTTGCTCCGGTTGTTGTTCTTGCCTTCCAAACTCATATGCAGCTCCGCTTTGACCATATGCATCACCAAAAATATCTGGGAAACTAAATTGGTAATCAAATGAAGGGACGTAATGTCCTTGTTGTGATGTTCCGGCACAATCAGCCGTCAAAACGACGCAAACAGTTGGATCGGCCTCTAAGTTGATAAGTCGAACCAAGTCATCATCCGTCATCATTAATGACTTAATCAACTTTCCAGATCGAGCATGCTCCAACGAATAAAGCGCATAGGGGGTAAGCCGTGAGTTAATTTGTGTACGGGCTTCGATGCTTGCTCTTAAGGATAACAATGTTAATTGGTCGGTCCGAAGTGGGGCAAGCTGTTCATCCCCACCTTTGTAATCTGAACCCAAGAAACAACCTCCATACTTTACAGTTACACGTGTCCAGGTAGACATCTGGAAAGAATTAAAAAAGAAAAAAGTATCTTAGTACTCCGCAAAACCAGACTTAGTACTCCGTAAACAACACATAAGATAAGCTAACATGCGGAGAGCAAAGATTATACGTGAATTTAAAAAATATATTAAAAAGTAATTATAGTAATTTATTCGTAACTGTATGTGTAATCAAGCATAGATATTTACTCCTCAAATCAAGCAAAATCAAGCATAGATATTCTATAACTAATAATACGTACATATTTACTCCTCAAATCAAGCAAAATCAAGCAAAGATATTTTATAACTAATAATACGTACATATTTACTCCTCAAATCAAGCAAAATCAAGCAAAAAAATTCGTTCAAATCAAGCATAGATATTTACCCTCAAATAAAGCAAAAATCATACGTATATATTTACCTAAAATCATACGTATATATTTACCCCTCAAATCAAGGAAAATCATACGCCCTCAAAATAATACATAGATATTTACCTAAAATCAAGCAACAAATATAACAATTTATGGAATAGGTTTACCTTTAAAATTGTTTCACACTCTCGCTCCCTCGCTCTCATTCTCTCTCGCGTTTAAAGGACCCTCGCTCCCTCCCTCTCGTTCTCTGAAATAAAATTCTCGCTCTCTCGCACCCTCGCTATCTTGCTCTCCTTGTTATAGAGTTCAATTTTTTTGCATGTGAAAATAATCATGGAACAGTATAACTGTGTTGCATGTGAAGAGGAAAAGAATCAGATTCCTCCTACTGTGTATAGAGTTCAATTTTTTCTGCATCTATTGTTGCATGTGACTAGGTAAAAAGGTAAGTGAATATCTTTCCAGATTTTTTTATCTCTAAATAGTACATGATTCTTGATTAAAAAAAAAAAAAAAAAAAAGCTGTTGAACTACTGCATGCATGAGGACGAAATTATTCTGCATGCATGAAGACAAAAAAGGCTGGACGTTGGTCAACACATGTGATAGATTAAAGTAGTAAGAGAGAGAATGTTAAATAAGTAAAAGACAAGACACTTGCTGATCGATCGGAGAGCAAAGATTATACATAAATTTATACATAAATTAAAAAAAAATTATATGTGCCGATCGATCGGCACTGCCCGATCGATCGGCAGTTATACAAAAAATAAATATATGGTCCGATTGATCGGACAAGGCCGATCGATCGGACCATATTTTTTTTTTTAAATTATGTTAAAAAAAATAATAAATATATGTTCCGATCGATCGCAATGAGACCATATTTAATTTTTTGGACTTGACACTTGCTGCAAAAGACAAGACACTTGCTGCAAAAGTAGGAGGAAATAGAAAAACCTATTAACCTACGTACCTTTATAGGTTTTAGAAGACAAAATGTACATTTTTGCAATTATGGAATCTCATGTATATTTTTGCATTTTCACATGTTTGTTTTGTACATTTTTGCACATCGTCCTTAATTTATTTTGGTGAACCGATGCAAGTTCAAAATTTGAATTTCGAAAATTGATCCGATTTAGTTGAATTCGAGCTTTGGTACCGAATTCGAGCTTTTGTATCGAATTCGAGCTTTCGAGCTTGAATTAAAAAATTAAAAAATATTTTATTCTTACATTTAATCGAGCTTTCGAACCGAGCTCGAACACCATAAAATTTTATCGAGCCGAGCTCGAACCCATATTTAAAGCTCGTACTGAGCTCGAACCCGAACTCGAGCCCGAGCAATAAGGGACTAATCGAGCCGAGCTTCTGCAAAGCTCGGCTCGGCTCGGTTCGATAACAGCCCTACCCCTCACTCTAAACTATTCAATTTAATTATGAAAAGAAAAAGACGAGTAATGTCGATCCTCCATTATCGCCGATCCCAACATCCTCGGAATCCTAAGAATACAAGCGCGTCAAATCAATAGTAACAGCGGCAGGCGAGACGAGCGGTGCATCGCCGCCGGTAACGAGCTGGATTCCAATTTATCCAGAAGAAAAATTCACACAAAAAGCTCGACATAGGAAGAAAATGTCGGATTAGTTAAAAAAAAAGTTAGTGTTCATCATCTTCAAGCTCGAAACATATCAACGGAATTGCGGTATTTCAGGGATTATACGAGATTTAACAAAGTTATTGTTGGCAGAATATTATTTTTCTTATTTGTATATTTCTGTTTGGTATTCTAGGCAGCTAGAGTTTTCTTAGATTGTAATTGTATATATATATATATATAGCGTGGATATGCGGTGTGGGAGGCAAGAAATACATAAATAAATTTTATTTGATGCAGACTTATTTCCTTATTTTATTTTGGAATTGATATTTTCCATGTTGACTTGATATCATTCCTTCTTTATCATTTTGTATTATGTATATATGTTACACGTTTGTGCATAATAAAATGAATATGAGAAATGACAGCAAAATTGTATCAAGAAAGTTTCCAGACTTCTTAACATGGTATCAGAGCCATCTACTTGAGATAATCTATTTTTTATTTGCCTCCACGAGAGTTCATGGCTGGCAAAACTGGAGATTTGAGCGGCGCAAAGAAGGTGGATCTTGTATACCATCTGGCATCGAGTGACAGCCCAAGAACTATTATTACACCAATTCAATTATAAGGTGACAATTATGATGAGTGGGCACGAGCTATCCGGACGTCGCTTAAAGCGAAACAAAAGTTTGGGTTTCTTGATGGATCGATCCCGAAGCCGAAAGAGGCGGAGCAATTGGAGGATTGGATAGCCATACAATTCATGTTGGTTTCATGGTTGACCAACACTATCGACTCCACAATTCGATCTATACTAGGCGAGTATGATGATGCACGTGTCTTGTGGAATAATCTTAAGAACAGGTTTTGTATTGTGAGTGGTACTCGTATCTGCCAATTGAAGACATCCTTGGGCGAGTGTCGTCAAGGCTCCTCTGAATCTGTGGCTGGTTATTTTGGTTGATTTTCAAAGATATGGGAAGAAATGAATACATATGTGAAGGTACCTATGTGCAATTGTGGAAAATGTACTTGCAAAATACCAGTGCAAGTAGAAGATCTAAAAGAAGAGGACCGACTCCATTATTTTCTTATCGGTCTTGATAGCACATATGCAGCACTTCGCAATAATTTGCTGGGGTTTGATCCACTATCCAGTGTAGACAAAGCTTATCAATAAGTGAGCCAAGCAGAACGCCTTCGTGCTAGAGATACAGGACAACGAGACCATGTGATGGAATCATCGCTTTTGCGACCCAAGCCCCGCATAGAGACAAATCATGTAGCGCAAGTGGGGGTATGGATGCTGAAAAATTTTGCACTCATTGTAATAGGGAAGGTCATGAGGAATCCTCATGTTTCCAGCTACATGGTTTTCCCGAGTGGTGGGGTGATAGGCCACGTGGTGGACGAGGAGCTGGCCGGAGTGGTGGTGGTCGAACTGACGTGGAGGTGGAGGTTCTGCTGGACGAGGGCGGTCTGGTGTTGGGTCTGTTGCCCGTACGAATGTCGCCATGTCCGGTCAATCAACTAAGCAAACACAACATGCAGGAGCAATTGGAGAATTGACTGCTGGTCTTGCAGGAATTTTGGCAGCACAAATTCAGCAACTATTAGAGGTGCTGACTCAAGCCAAAGCAAAAGACCGACTGTATGGTAATAAGGATAAACATGGTTGGATCATTGACTCGGACGCAACTAATCATGTAGTATGTGATATCTCATTGTTGAGTCATGTGCGAGACGTATCAAGTTGTCCGGTGAAATTGCCAGATAATTCTGTTGTTGAGGCACAACAAGAAGGCACTGTTGAACTACAAGGCGGATTAGTTCTCCATAATGTGTTATATGTTCCACATTTATCATGCAATTTAATCTCTGTTACGCAGCTAATTGATGATAATGGTTGAGTTGTTCAATTTGCTAAAGGTGTGTGTTTTACACATGACCATCCGATTAGGACGGTGATTGGCGCGGGTGAGCGAGTGGATGGTGCTGCATCTGTTGCCCGTGCGAATGTCGCCATGTTCGGTCAATCAACTAAACAAACCCAATATGCATGAGCAATTGGAGACTTGACTGCTGGTCTTGCAGGAATTTCGACAGCACAAATTCAGCAACTATTAGAGGTGCTGACTCAAGCCAAAGCAAAAGACCGACTGTATGGTAAGAAGGAAAAAAATGGTTGGATCATTGACTCGGGCGCAACTAATCATGTAGTATGTGATATCTCACTGTTGAGTCATGTGCGAGACGTATCAACTTGTCCGGTGAAGTTGCCAGATAATTATGTTGTTGAGGCACAACAAGAAGGCACTGTCGAACTACAAGGCGGATTAGTTCTCTATAATGTGTTATATGTTCCACATTTATCATGCAATTTAATCTCTGTTACGCAGCTAATTGATGATAATGGTTGTGTTGTTTAATTTGCTAAAGGTGTGTGTGTTACACAAGACCATCCGATTAGGACGGTGATTGGAGCGGGTTAGCGACTGGATGGTGCTGCGTCTGTTGCCCGTGCGAATGTCGCCATGTCCGGTCAATCAACTAAACAAACCCAATATGCATGAGAAATTGGAGACTTGACTGCTGGTTTTGCAGGAATTTTGGCAGCACAAATTCAGCAACTATTAGAGGTGCTGACTCAAGCCAAAGTAAAAGACCGACTGTATGGTAAGAAGGATAAAAATGGTTGGATCATTGATTCAGGCACAACTAATTATGTAGTATGTGATATCTCATTGTTGAGTCATGTGCGAGACATAACAAGTTGTCCAGTGAAGTTCCCAGATAATTTTGTTGTTGAGGCACAATAAGAAGGCACTGTCGAACTGCAAGACAGATTAGTTCTCCATAATGTGTTACATGTTCCACATTTATCATGCAATTTAATCTCTGTTACGTAGCTAATTGATGTTAATGGTTGTGCTGTTCAATTTGCTAAAGGTGTGTGTGTTATACAGGACCATCCGATGAGGACGGTGATTGGAGCGGGTGAGCGACTGGATGGACTTTATTTTTTCCGTGGTGTGTCTCCTGTGAAGGTGTTAGCGATGGAGGGTGGTTTCTCGTTGGAGATATGGCATCGGCGCATGGGACATCCATCAGAAAAGGTGTTAAAGATGATTCCTATTGTGAGCCAGTCTACTCAAAATTTGAATAAGGCTTGTGATTTGTGTCCACGTGCCAAACAACCTAGATCTAGTTTTTTCGTTAAGTACGAGTCGTGCTAGTAGTAGACCTTTTGAACTTGTTCACTTGGATTTGTGGGGTCCTTATAAACATGCATTATTTTGTGGGGCTACATATTTTTTAACTATTGTGGATGATTTTTCAAGGGGAGTTTGGATTTATTTACTACACAATAAAATCAAAGTTTTATCTATGTTTACTGATTTTGCTGCTATGGTTGAGCGACAATTTGAACAAGTGATAAAGCTTGTTCGGAGTGATAACGGAACTGAATTTCGTTGCTTGGATTTGTATTTTCCTACACATGGTATTTTGTTTGAAACATATTGTGTAGGAACCCCTCAACAAAATGGGAGAGTTGAGCGCAAACATAGACATATTTTAAATGTGGCACGAGCATTACGATTTCAAGGTAATTTACCGATCAATTTTTGGGGGGAATGTATTGTGGCCGTATGTCATTTGATTAATCGCACATCTACTCCATTGCTTCAAGGTAAATCTCCCTATAAGGTGTTATTTAATAAGGTTCCAAATTATAATACTACTCGGGTCGTGGGTTGTCTGTGTTACGTCTATAATCAACGTCAAGATGGGGATAAGTTCGTTAGTTGTAGTAGGAAGTGTGTGTTTGTTGGCTATCCATTCGGGAAGAAGGGTTGGAAATTATTTGATCTGGATACAAAAGAATTTTTTGTTTCCCATGACGTAAATTCTTTGAGCATGAATATCCTTTTATGTCAACATCGGTTTCTTCACCAGAGAATTTGATTTGTGTCCTCCAGTGGATGATGGGCGTTGGAGTGAGAGTGAAGAGCAGGAGGTTGGAAGTGCTGGTGATTATTTCGACGATGAAGGTGGTGATCAAGTAGTGGAAATAGGGGCTGAACAGGAGCAGCCTATTGCGTCGTTGCCTTCCACGGACGTCAAAACTGGAAATGATACGGGACATGGCAAACGGACTAAGATACCTAATCGTCGCTATGCTGATTATGTCACACACACCACGCGAAAACTAAGTTCATCAACGACCTCGCCAACTTCAGCACCTTCTTCAGCAGGTATTCGTTATCCTATTACACATTTTGTTAATATTGATCGTTTTTCTGCGAAACATCAAGCTTTTCTTGCAGCCATAACGTTGGGGCGTGAACCTAAGAATTTCAAGGAGGCCGTGGTGGATCCTAAATGGCGTGAAACCATGGATATAGAGATTAAAGCTCTTGAGGATAATGGGACATGGGTTATGTAGAGTCTTCCACTGGGAAAAAGGCTCTCGGGAGTCATTGGATATATAAAATCAAATATAAGTCGGATGGTTCCATAGAACGCTTCAAAGCTCGACCTGTGATTTTTGGTAATCACCAAGTGGAAGGAATAGATTATAATGAGACATTTGCACCCGTTGTAAAGATGGCTACAGTACGTACCTTTCTTACTATAGCTATTGTCAAGGGTTGGGATGTGCATTAAATAGATGTACATAATGCATTTCTTCATGGTGATCTAACTGAAGAAGTCTACATGCTTGTTCCTCCTGGATTTAAAACTCCAAAACCCGATATAGTTTGTTGATTGAGGAAGTCATTGTACGGCCTCAAACAAGCACCTAGATGTTGGTTCGCGAAATTGTCTGCCTCCTTGAAGAGTTACGGATTTGTACAATCTCTTTCCGATTATTCGTTATTTGTGGTTCAAAGAGAAGGCGTACAACTTTCTATCCTCGTGTATGTGGACGACATGATCATTGCCAGCAACGATAAGGCGGCATTGGCTTCGTTTAAGGAGTATCTTGGCAAATGCTTTAAGATGAAAGACTTGGGAAATTTAAAATACTTCTTAGGTCTTGAAGTGGCTCGTAACCGAGATGGTTTTTATTTGTGTCAACACAAGTATGCCCTCGAGATTATATCTGAAGCGGGATTGTTGGGAGCGAAACTTGCTACTTTTCCTCTGGAGCAGAATCATAATCTTGCTCTTGCAAGTGGGGCATTTCTTGTAGATCCAGAATCGTATCGGCGACTAGTCGGTCGCTTAGTTTATTTATCCGTAACTCAACCGGATCTTGCTTACTCTGTCCATATCTTATCTCAATTCATGCAGCGACCTCGTGAAACATCGGGCAGCAGCTCTTTGTCTGGTTCGTTATCTGAAGAAGAGTCCGGGATAAGGAATTATGCTACGTTGTGATAGTAAGCTGCATTTGGTAGGATGGCGTGACTCGGATTGGGCAAGCTGTCCGTTGACGCGACGATCCATTATGGGTTGGTTTGTGACTTTGGACGATTCTCCCATTTCATGGAAGACTAAAAAACAACAGACCGTGTCTCGATCTTCCGCCGAGGCTAAACATCGAGCGATGGTGGTCGTGGTTTGTAAATTGAAATGGCTCAAGCAATTAGTCGGCGATTTGGGTGTTTGTCACTCTCGTTGTATGGATTTATTTTGTGATAGTCAATCTGCGTTACACATTGCCCAAAATCCGGTATTTCATGAGAAAATGAAATATATCGAGGTTGATTGCCATTTTGTTCGTGATGCAGTCACGATGGGTCTCATTTGTCTTTCCTATGTGCCGACTACTACACAATTAGCGGATATATTTGCCAAGGCTTTGGGGATGACTCAATTCCATTCCCTTTTATGTAAGTTGGGTGTTCGCGATCTACACACTCCACCTTGAGGGGGGGGGGGAGGTATTAACGGAATTGCGGTATTTTAGGGATTATACGAGATTTAACGGAGTTATTGTTGGCAGAATATTATTTTCCTTATTTGTATATTTGTGTTTGGTATTCTAGGCGGCTAGGGTTTTCTTAGACTGTAATTGTATATATATATATTTGGCTTGGGTATGCAGTGTGGGAGACGAGAAATACTTACATAAATTTTATTTGATGCAGACTTCTTAACAAAATAGAAGTCGTAAATCTCTGTAAAATTCAAACTAAACATGAGGGAATGAATATTATTCGCAACGTCAAACAAACATCGAGATCGACCGCTAGAAATGCTCTTTGGCGGTGCTCTTATCTAGCACTTTCCGGGACATGCAGAAGATGGGGAGACAACTCTATACGTAATTGTATTTCTTAATTCATACTGAGCTCCTTCAAGTTGTTAGATTGATGATTGAATTTTTCTCAATAAGTACGCGAGGAATATTCAATCTATATAGATACTGAATGAAATACCAAAATACGTTTTTTAAATATATTACACATATATATTTGGAATTTCATATAAATACATTAAAAAAACGCACACAGGATCCATTGCAGAAGTCAGATTGACTAGAATAACAACTGCACTTAGAAAATACTTCTCCGTGTTGGTCCCGAGAGTAAACGTTCAGGTGTAGAGGGGGGGGGGGTGAATACACCTGAAAATCGATTTCTCAACTTTGAACGCGAACAGTCCTTTTCAGGAGAGTGTCGTACTGAACAATTTCAGCAAACCAAATAAGCTGTTCTGAATCGCGTGGCAAAGTGACTGACTTTACTGAGGCCTGCTAGTTGACTATAGTCAGAATTCAGTACCGTTCAGATAAAGTTCAATATTGCGGAAAAGTGTAGGCCCAAATTCAGTTGAGTTAAGAAAACATTTTTTTTAATAAAACAGTTTCAGTATGTTAGTGCAGTCGATTAAGCTTGCTGAAATTCAGTTGAATGATTTTAAAGATATTTTCAGTATGCACAGTAAATAACGAACACAGAACACATGCGATTTTTAAAGTGGTTCGGATCCAACAATCCTACGTCCACTGTCCCGAATGATCAGGAGGCTATGTATTATACTGAGATAGTCTGAGTTGGTTTGTACGCTGGACAAACACTGGTCTTGAGATTTATACTGAGCAAGTCTCAGTTTACAAGGTATCAAACTAAGTGTTTGAAAAACTCTCCAACTATGAAGGAGTCCTTTACAATAAGGATTAGTTCAGATATGAACTCCTTTGTCTAAGCTATAGATATGATCATCTGAGCTTAGGTTAGAGGGATAGGGAACGAGAAAGTGGCTTCTAGAGCGACGAACGGCTAAGTATAGACTTGGGTTCGTGTTCAGTCGCTTGGATACTAGAGGCTATATAATTCTGGTTCAGCTTTGTTCCGTATGAGCAGGTATGTCGTCTTTCGCCGGAGATTACTCTGTGAACTTCTTGCGGAAGACTTA